>JAOXNR010052650.1:0-15971 GCA_028571225.1 Parsonsia alboflavescens | reverse complement strand
AGAATATGCAAATTGAGTTCTGGACCTTTTTCATTGATTAAAAGCGTTTTTAGAGACTTAATCACTGTCTTGCATTGAAAACTAAACAACTCATGGACAGACATGTTAATCATTTTCCCCTTTCCATTTGTGAATGGCTGCAAATTCTTTCTTGTGGCCGTGGGAATCAGAAAAGCTAAAGCTTAGCCCATACGTCAACTTAACTGCTACTCAGGTTTGGATTGTGGAAGCACTCTCACTGGAACTGTCACCATCTTTACCCAAACACACATTAGGAACTGTATGTAGAATATGATTTCATATCAAGAAAAATCAGATACAAATATCCCAGACCCAGATAAGTAAAACTATTCCTTTCTTCGACAAAACTTCACAACCTAACTTCACTAGATATCACCACTTATATAATCAATCACTCCAATACGCCATCTTCACTAATGCAGTACAGAGGAGGGGATAAGCAGCACCAAGAATGATTTGGTAGATCAAACGTTTCTTAGAATGCATCTATTTAGCTGACTCAGAAGCTTCGGTAGTAGTTTTGATTTCCTTTGGGCATTGGGATACATAAGGTTTTAGCTGCAAATAAAACGAATAAACTTCACAATAAAAAAGCAGGGTGTTCAACTTAAAGCTGAATGATGTAAATCTCAGTTGTTATGTGAATTTGGGGTTTACGTAAATTGACATGATCACTATTTTGGAATAGATAAGGCGTAGAATTCCAAATTATTATCGACTAAGATACTCTGATCTGACCAATCGAATGTGCAAGCAGGTAAAGTGCAGCCTCATCTATGAAGCAGCTCATTGTTGCATCAAGACCATGACTGATGTAGGATGAAAAAAAAAGGTTTCTGAATATGACTTTCATGAATCATAGTGAGAATGGCACATAACTAACATTTTCTGAATAAAAGTTTCCATTTTATTTGCCCTATTACTTCTCTCCTTAGACAGCATAACTAACATTTGAAAATGGAACCTGGGTACCTTGAAGTCTGTTAAATCAGGAACAACATAGTTCGGAAGTTTCTCTTGCACAATAACATAGCCACCTGCACCAGAATGTAACTTGTAAATTGCAGTTTCATATATTCTGGCTCAGTCATATATGGCTTAATAGTTCTTAGATATTGCAGTTCACCCTAAGTTCTTTTTCCAATTTGAAATACATGAAATACAGTACATTCACAATCACAATGACAATCACCAATTCCCAAAATAAGGCCCTCAGCTTACATAAAGTCATATCTTTCTGTCATAGTCAACATTCTTTCCCTTTCTCACAAGACACATAACTGTTACTACTACCAGCACACACTCCATACAGAAATGGTATTGTTTAGAAAAAGTCTTGGAATTTGTCTTGTATGTTCACACACGTGTATATATATACAACTTTAGGAGACCAAAACTAGAACCTAGAGCAATCAATCCAATAAATTAAGATTATCCATCAACAGGTATTAGATCTATCCTTATGAGCCAAAAATTCTACAGTTTTACTTAATTATTTAATTCCCTGGACTGTACTAAATTAAAAAGACTAGGATTCCATGACCTCATTGGAGCTGTTCCATGGTTTTACGTAACTGAAAACACAAGAAGATAGACTACCAAAAGGACCTTGTTAATATAGCAAAAGGCAAAATAATAATAGGAGAAATGCCTTTGCGAGTGTGAAAACCAGTAGGCTTGCAATTCTTTCCTTTGTAGTAATCTCTAGGACCACGTTTGGAAGTCAGAATGTCAAGAGATGATGTGCGCTTCCTCCTGAATGCTGATCTCCCCAACCCTAATATCAATCCCAGCGCCATTTCAACTCCCCTAGAGGAATAAAAATTAATAAAACTCTAAAACCCTAATAGGAATCAAAGGAAAACAGGGAACAGGCAAGTTAGAAAGCTAAAATCTTTAAAACATACAGCATCAGTACAGTGTAACATAAGGAGAGGCAGTATAAGACTAGATCCAAATCAACATCTTAATCCTACACCCTAGAAGAGATAGTTTTGACTCCAACAGCTAACTATGCTCATAAACACAGTATAGTAAGACAACAGGACACTGAGTATACTCTATACAAATTTTGTCTAAATAGAATACATTTACTTTCAAGTCCATATTTCAAATAAAAAGGACTTGGGGAAAGTTCTCACTAAACCTCGTCCATTTAATAAACAATTATATAATTCTTTTACTATTTGTTTCAGGGAGACAAAACAAAAGAAAAAAAAGACAAAAAGAATAGTAGAATTATGCAAGGAGTATTTAAAATACAATTTTCTAAGGTCTCCTTTGCGGACCTTCTGATGCAGAACAGGAAAGGGCTCAAAGAAGAGTACATGAACAAAGATTATTACTTTATAAAAAGTATGAAATGAATCACAATTTTTTTTTCACTAATAAGCATGTAATAAAAAGATTATTTTTAATCAAACAAATCATTCCTTCTATTCTTAAAGTAGCGTTCACTATTCAATGACAAGCCCTGTGAAAATAGTGCTCATGTCCACTGCAAGTAGTAATATTTCACTTAAGTTTCATTGTCCATTCAGGAAAATTATTTCTACTTTTCTATATGCCTAGAGAAGTAACAAAATCTGAATTTCATAAAATGCTCAATGAACTATGAACTATGAGTGTTTGTAATCCAGAAATCAATTATATTCAATAAGATGTCACAAAATTGAGTTGTTATTTAGTAGCAGCAAGTATTTGACATATTTTCAGAATTTAACCACATTAATAGTTCAGAAACGTTTGATCATTGCTCAAAAGGACGAAGACAAATATGAAAAATTCTAAAACTTGTTTCAGAAATGATTGATCATAGCTCAAAAGGATGAAGAAGAATGTGAGAAATTCACACAGAACGTAATCCATCAAATTATGGTCTGCACATTAAAAAAAAACAAAAAAATCAGGGCTTTCTGAGTTTCCTTTCTTGTTTCTTGATCAGATTTCAAAAGAAGTGAGTGTATGAAATGCTAAAATAGCAGAAACCAAAAAGAAGAAAAAGTGTACAGAAAAGAAGAGTACCAAAGAAAAAATACCTAACTGGGAAACAAATCCTACCAGACCTCCAAAACCCTCAATGCAGTACTCCTACTCTGAGATAACAACAAAAGTCATTCCTTCCATTCTTGAGTGTGCATAAAAATAAACCCAATAAAACCAAAAGGAAATTGATTAAATAAGAAGCCTGAAATAGGTTTCACAGCTTCAATGGAAGAACAGCAGAAAAAAGATGCTCTATAGCCACGGCAACGGCGCGGCGGGGAAAGAGTGGTCGCAGTTTGAAAGAAGGGCAGATCAAAGGAGAAAATACGCCTTTTTTCTTTTTCCCTTTTTTTCCAGCTTAAACTCGGGAAGGACGCATTCGTTCGTGCGCCTTCCTTCTCATATCTATTACTATTACAGCCAAATTCGATGAGATTAAAACTTAAAACGGCAACCCTAAGGATAAATCCTAATTTAAATAAGTTATTCATTAAGGATTGCTTTATTGTACTCAAATCAAAACTTGCTCAAACTTCCAAGAATCAAGATTCTTGATCCCTAATTACTTGCAAGATTCATCCACGCAACTCAGGTTGCATGTAATAATAAAGGAATAAATGATTAAATTGAACTTCTAAAGCAAAAGGATAACAAATATGGAAGAAGTTTTTTTTTTTTTTTTTTTTTTTTTTTTTTTTTTAACACCTTGATTGTTTTGTTAATACCTGTAACTTATCAAGACTAGAATAAGTAGGAAAATTAAAGGGTAACAAATTCTGAAGATATTTTTTTTTTAAAAAAATTTTTTTAATTGAAGATGTATTTCAATTTAAACATATAACGAAGCATCAGCATCTTCAAAGGGCAGTTTGCACCACATCTCTGTCTCTTCCCATGTTCAATTGATTCAACTATGTTTTCTTACTTTCTTTGTTCTTAATTTCTTGTTTTATCTGTGAGAAATTTATGGATTTTTTTTTTCTTATTGAAGCTGTAGATTTAGCAGAAATTGCATTAATATAAAGTACATTTTGATTTTACTGTAATAATTCTCGAGAACTCTTGGAGGGTTATCTGGCAAGGTTGCTGAAAGGAAAAAGAAAGGATCTTGAAGTGTAGAAATTGAAAAACCAACCATTGGTACTAATCCCTTAAATAGCACCATAAAAGATCATGACAAAAAACCAAAAGTTGAAATATATGTGACAGTTCCATGCCTATTAGTAGAGAGTCATGTAACAATCCCAGAGGGCTTAGCTATATAACAGAAAATCAAGAAAATAAAACAACAGAAATCCCAAGAACAATAATAGTACTAAAATGAAAAAACGAGGGAGATCCTCGTTTTCTCTTTGCATCTTCTTCTTAATTCAATGGCCAGCTCTGAATTCTATATGATCATCAGCAAATCTCACATGCCCTTTTGGCTCCGCATTATGCCACGGCTTAGGTCCTGATCTGGGGTGATCTCCATGGTGGTCAGCAACCTTGGAAGTTGCAATTCTCTTGTCAAATCCAAATTCAATGTCCCCTCCTTCTGGTCCTCCCGGTTGAAACTTATCATGTGGCCTCACTGGGGCTGGTTTCCCGGCCGGCTTTTTCTTTCCTCCTCCACCACGTGCATGGTGGGGTTTCTCAGATTTGCTGCCGTGGCGTCTCCGGCTGCAAATGCGGCCGAGAACGGTGGCGATAATAGTTAAAGCAACTATCACCCCCAAGACAATGAAAACTGGCCCAAATGAACCATTTGAGTGAGATGAATGTTGGGGTTGGACAACATTAGGACTAGGATAAACATCAACTGGCTGTACCTGCTGAGACATGTTTAATTAACTATATGGTCTAAAGGGGGATTGAGACTGAGGGATTTATTTATCTGAAGGATTAGGCTCTAAAATTGGAGAAACAATTTTGTGTTCTTTGAGTGTGAACAAAGGCAGGGTATAGTGAAGGGAAGAAGAAAGAAGATTGCCTCCAAGAAGAGGCTATGCAAACAATGGTTCTAAGATAATAAAGAGGGGTTCTTGAATTCAAAAAAGGGAGAGTTTTTCTCTTTATTAAAGAGAGACAACTAAAGATATTCCTCATGTCCTTTACTGCGGAAGAAGGGGTATTTGTTGTTGCTTTGTAATTAGAGAAAGTAAGATTTTGGCTCCTTTGAACAGCATTTTCTCAAGACCCCATGAAAGTGCCCCAGGCCAAGGCAGGAGAATTCAATTCACTTGTTTCTATCCCCCAGTTCATACTACCTGGAAGCAACTGATCATTTACTGTTTATAATTTTTTATTTTTTTTATTGTATCCAGATTAATTTTCTAATCTAATAAAATTATTAATGAATACACTTCAATCGACTATATTTTGTCATAACTTTTATCATCAAAACTCAGGACTTCTCGATTATAAAGGAGACAATGCTTGAATAAGCCTTCTTTGTCAGTGTGCTGTTCATAATTCTTGATTTGAATGCTTTTTAGTAGTAGTAGTAGGACACGAACTACAATGAGGAGCTTTTCCAGGTCAAGGATTGCGTTTTTAAAACTAGAAATTAGAGAAAGCAAATGAAAAAAAGGAGGAGAAAGCACTCGTACTGCCGCTGCAAGATTAGACAGTGGCGCATTTGGGAAGAAAAAGTTTTGCTTGGTTCATAATTGGCAATGGTGGTAGCTTTCTTACATTTAAGTTATTATGGCTATGGCTATCCTATCTTCAAAAGCTGTTTTGCCAAACAGTAAATCGAAAGAAAACTTGAAATACCACATTACAGCCAAGGTAAAAATAAATGTTGATAGATAAGTATGACTTGTTCGAGCAGTAAAACAATTCTCACCTAAATTGAGAAGTTATGGATTTGAGTCACGTATGTTACAAATGTTATTGAGATGCCATCGAATTAGTTAGGTCAAAGTAATCCAAATATCGATTTAAAAAATATATATATATATTGATTGGCGAAACTTTTTTAAAAATTAAGAAACGATTCTAACCTTAGATTATTTATAAAAACATTATGCTTTTTAAAGAAAATGAACGTTCAATCGCAAAAACATCTAAAATGTAAATAACTGCGTTCAAATATTTGATTGTATTATGCTTTAATCCTTTTTAATAAGTCTTTCTATTCATATTAAGATTAATATGTGTTTTTTGACGGGAGAAATTTTGAATATACATTTTCATCTCCATTAAAAAGGAAAATGAAGATGTTTCAAATTACTCGAGAGAAAAAGAAAAAAAAAAACCCCAAAAGATTAAAAAGGAAAGATTGAATCATGGGAGGTAATAATCCTTAATTTATTATCAATCATTGAATATCCTATCACTATATATTCCCAGCCTCATATTAGGGTTATCCCAAAACTAAACCCAAACGTATCCTCTTGGAAATGTTTATTATTCTCAATGTGTACAAAGATTGAATGTGTATGATAATATAATGTACTCTAATTCGATCTTATCTTGTACCATCCTATATTATAAATGTGTGTTAATCCTTATTATATTAATTAAAAATTTTTTATACGTAATCTTTAATTGTTATTTTTTAATATATTTTATATACTAAATTTTTAAAAAATAAATTAAATCCTAAAATTACTTAATTTTTTAAAAATTCATGTTAAATTTTTATTAACATTACATAAAATGAGATATGCATACAAAATAGGATATCCGAAACCTTCAAATTCCCTAAAATATCTAAGGGAATCTTGCCTTTGCTCCTTCCTTGCCTTTTAAAAAAGAAAGATGAGGTCCCATGTCCTACAATGATTAGACCATCATAGGGACATTCATTATGATTACAATCTAATTCGCACACTTAATTAATTATAAAAATGATTTTTTTTTTGAGAAAACAAGCAGTCCTCCATTACGACTAAAAAAGACAGCCTTTTTTTTTATTATTATTTATTTATAATTTTAGTTGCTTAATCCACTAATGCATTCGCTGGTGATGCTCTTAATATTCGGTACATTCTGTAATTAGGTTCTTCGTTTCTAAAGCATCTACATCATTATTCTCATCATTTAACACATTTTACATTTACATAAATATGTGAAAATTTATCATGATACTCTTAATTCTGTCACTTATTGTATTATTATTCATATGATTTGTTCATTCACACTTGATAAATTTATCCTCTATCCAGTATTTGCAAATTTAAGTTCATTATTACACTTTCCGTTCGAAATTTAATATTTGTATTTAATTAAATATACAATAATTTACACTTAAAGATGTGATCGAGTATTTTAAGGTGAAATTTGTATAACGTAGATTGCGAGTTTGATTTGATTGTCTTACATATTCTAACATTGGTGAATTGTAACTTCTAACGAAACAGTCAAGATGCTAGCAAGAGTCGATCCTTACATCGCTAATTAAAAAAAAATCTAGTAAAAAAATATTAGCGATAGAAAAGAGATTCATCATTCATCCGAATGCAATTAATTGGAATTTTTTTCAGGTTAAGTTTGGAATCAAGAGATTAATTGGAAAGTGAGTGACCAAAGTTGTCCATTTCATATTGTGTTCTTTAATATCTAAGTGGGCACTCAAAAGGAAATACCATTCGCATCAAACTTTAACGGATTCCATTACTTGAATAACGAATCAAGCAATTGGAATTATCAGTTGTTTAGAGCAGGCCATTGACTCACAACTTTTTTCTAGTATTAAAAAATAGAAAAGGAAAATCCAAACATGACTAGGTTCTATAAATAGTAGGCGCCTATACAGAGCAGGGAAAATAAATTTATTTGCTAAGAAATTCTAAATATTATCAAATAATCTATATTAAGATATAAAAACAGTGGTTAAAGTATGAGAAGTTGATAAATGTTATTATCTGAATCCTTATGATAAAATTTAAGTATGTTTAAATTATTTAACTTAAATAAATGTTAACACGTTTGAGGAAAAGAGATAATAACGAAGATTTTTTTGAGCAATAAATTTTTAAAGGATTTTTATAGATGAAAAAGGAATTAATAATTTTATTTAAAGATTTATATGGAAACTTAACTTGAATAATTCCTAAACGACAAACAGAAAATTTTTTTGGGAGGATTTGATTCTAAAAGATTTGCCAAAAAAATAATAATTTAATAAAACAGCTTTTAGCTTTTAGTTAAAATCTAAAAGAATTACTTGGTTTTTTTTTCCCCCTTATTCCTGAAAAAAGATTTATATTACATACTTGATCTACTAATAATCTTAAAGATTTATATTTTATTTTATTATAATGAAGAGAAAGTCTCAATAGTATTCAATGATCACGACTCATGAATATTGAGAAATGAGGACTCTCTTTTCATTATTGAAGATAAAATTTAAAAGATTTTAGGAAAAAAAGATAATAACAAAGATAGAGTTTTAATAGTATTCAACAATATGACTTATGAGTATTGAGGAATGAGGACTTTGTCCTTAATATAGAGTTTAAGTAAAATTTAACAAGTTTGTAATATATTAGAAAGTTGCATTAAATTAGTAGATAAAAAAAAACCAGCAAAAAATTTCAATGGCGATCTTGGAGCCCGTTGATGGTAACGGAACCCTGTAAGCGTTGCAAGAAGAAATCATACAAAAGATTCTTGCTTCGCTCCCGCCAAAAGATGGAACCCGAGCATCTTCTTTGTGCAAGACATGGCTGAAGGCATGACGGACTCGCTTTGTTCTGCATTTTGACGAGAAGGTCTGCTACCTAAACCGAAGAAATAGAGACGAATTTTTGGTGTTATGGAAACAGGGAATTACAAAGATCCATTGAGAAAAACATTGGAATCAACAAATTCAAGCTTAACAGATAATCTTGGGTACAACTTGGAGATAATCTTTGATTTTAGTGATGAATTGTTAAGTGATTATCTTCTAGAGTCTTATCATGGTAGCTTATTTTTCCAATTGCACGGCAAGTCTTGCATCAGTATCATCAAAGCATGTATGGGAAATTCAGTATTGTCGTGTAACTTCGATTTGATATTTATTCTAATAATGGGTTTCCCCTCTTCAATTGCAGGAGCTGAAGATGAGACCATGCCCTGTTGTCTTCGCATATTTTTCTGGTGGACCGAAGGCATGCATGTATAAGGTTCTTCAAGATAAATATTCAAATGTTGATTTACCAAGGATTTTTTTTGGATACCTTTTATGCCATTACAGTCTTTATGAGGGCCAAGAGGAGGAATGATTATTCTTCAAGAAGGATCGTCTTCTGGGTGTTGATTTGGAATCAGCCATCAACAATGCTGTTTTCCTAGGTTTGCAAGTCAGATGTCTTTCCCACTTTTGTGTGTTATGTTTAAAAAATGGCTAATGGAGTATGTTCCTTTACAAGGTCAGCTCTTCACATTTTGGTTTCCTTCTAATTTGTTGCTAACGTGCTAGTTACCAAAGGTCATTGGGGCACTTGCTGCCTAATTGAAGCATGCTCAATCACCAGAGTTTAAGCCTAAAGTTTATATTAGACTGTGTGAAGTTCTCTCTAATAATGCTTTGGATATTCTGCAGGTGGTTTCTAATTGTAGAGCTTTTGGAAATTGATTAATTGAGTCGGGATATAAGTTGGTCTCTGGATGGATTGATAACCCACTTGATTCTTGTGGATCTCAGACCATTAGTGAGTACCCAATTTCTCTTATTCTGCTCTATTTCCTTTCGTCTTCTTTGAGTAAATTTGCAATTCCTCCACTGATTCGGAAGATTCAAATAAAAATATACTTCAAATTTCACATAATAATGATAATAACCGAACCGAATGAGATTCGAGCAAAAATTTCTAATAATAAGGATTTGAGTTATTCGTACAATTCAATTCTCAAACTTTTATCCTTTTGAAAGCTCTGTTCATTAATTTTTTTTTTGATAAAGTTCTTTAAAATTCGATGAAAAAGATTAAAAAATACTATAATAAATTATTTAACTTTCAAAAGGAATACGTTTGAGAAATTTAGAAATAAAAGTAGAAAAAGGAAAGGAAAAAAAAAAAAGTGAAAAGTGAAAATTTTTAGCCTAAATCTGAAAATTTCCAGGCTTTTCTGTACTATTAATTTCAAGCCCATTAAGTTGTGTGGACTAAGAAAAACAGAAAAGAAACTTAAGCTATATCGTGGGCTTCATATTTTTTGAGCCTAGGTCCATAAAATGAGTTTTTCCAAGACAGGAGTACAGGAAGCCCAATAGTCCGTCACTTAAAAGGCCTCATTTGGGACTAAATATTGATCAAAAGCATCTTTTGCTTATGAGAAAAAGTTTCTGTTCATGTGATCTTTTTTTTTTTTGTTAAAGATTATGATTGCTATTGGTGGATAATTACTGTGATTCAATTTAAAGGAATATTAATGAGATTTAAATTCAAAATCTTTAATTTTCATACTCTCCCTTCACTCACTCACATAGTCTTGTGACCTATTTTTAAAATGCATATGTTTGCAACGAAAGGCAACGATTTTCTATGGTTTTTTCTTTCTTTATCGATATCCCAATTAAGAAAAGGTCCGAAATGTTTCGTCTTTGTTTTCCCCAGAGCCATAAGCACTTCTTACACTGATGTTTATTTTTGTTATTTCTTGATCACATCTTCAATTCTTTATGGGTATTATAGATCAAAACTCACATCAAATTAGAACCAAACCAATGTCAAAAATAAAAAAATAAAAATAAAAATCAATGGTCCCAAAACCACCTTTCACTGACCACCTTGTATTTATAAGAATTCACCATTACTATCCCTTCTACAGAAATTGAGCCCTACCAAGGATGATGATGATCACTCAAGATTTTGTTTTTTTATTGTTCCTATCTATCCATCTTTCTTCCTTATATCACAGGTTCAAGAACTTTCAATTTTGCTGTCAAAACTCATTTGCAGATTCCCATTGTAAAATTCTGTTTGTAGACAAAGATTTTTTTCCTTTTCTTTTTTGGTTCTTGTAGTTGCTGCACCAGTGGGAGTTTGCTATGGCTGGGTGGGAATGAATCTTCCACCTCCCTCCGCCACAGTAAACCTCATTCAATCAAAAGGGATTCCAAGAATTCGATTATTCAACGTTGATCCAGAAGCACTCAGCCCATCTCAGCCATCGAAATCGAGCTCATAATCGGAGTCCTTAATGAAATCCTGACCACATTAGTCAATTCCCCGGTCACCACTTCCTTGGATTGGCTTCAATCCAGCTTTTTCTCACACGTTCCGCCAAATCAAGTCAAATATCTCGCTGTCGGCAATGAAGTTCTCTTGAACGATACATTCTATTCTCCCTTCATAGTCCCTGCAATCCACAATCTCCATCAAGCACTTTCAAACATTAGGCCTGGAAAATCAAATCAAGCTCTCATCACCTCATGCTGCATCAGTACTATCCAGTTCCTACCCTCCGTCAACTGGGACGTTTGTTCCCAATCTAAAATCAATCATAATTCCACTGTTACAGTTCCTAGATCACCATTGATGGTCAATTTATACCCATTTTTTGAAAACACTAACGACCCGGATCATGTTTCATTGGACTATGCACTTTTCAGGTCACCAAAAGTTGATTATGACCAGAGCTTGGCTTATGATAATATGTTTGATGCTTCCATTGATGCATTTGTGTATGCAATGGAAAGGGAAGGATTTCAGAACATCCCGGTAGTGGTGACCGAGACGGGGTGGCCTAGGGCTGGTAGAAATGCTGCTTATAATGGCAGTGTTTTGAGAAGGTCTTTGGAGAAGTTGGGAACACCTAAAAGGCCTAGCTTTGGAGTTGAAGTTTTCTTGTTTGATTTGTTTGATGAGAATGGTAAAGTTGGAGAAGAGTACGAGAGGCATATTAGGATTTTTGGGGTGAATGGTATAAAGGCCTATGACCTCCAATTCCAGTAGCAAAAATTGAAACCTTATTTTTAGAGTACCAAGTTTAGCCCTTTTGCATGGCATTTCACAATGAGAAATGCCAAGATAGGACTCTTTTTAATTATGCCTCTTGATATGATATGCTTCTTTCTCCAATGTGCCTTTCTTTCCTCCAAGAATCTGGGTCTCATTTATATTCTCCAATGTTAAAATATACCTGTATTTTTAGTTTGGTTTTGCTCTTAGACCGTTGAATGGACCTTAAAAGGTGAGTCAGATGTCTCGAGGATTTGAACGAAAGGCTTTCCCCATGCAGAGTAAGGCTTACTCTTATAAGCACTCCCCTTCGAATGGGAATACAGTTGGATATGACTCCCTTTTGTTCTAAGCCATAGATGAGAAGGTTACAATTGGCTCGGAGGGCAAGTAAGTAATTAAAAACCGGCTTGTCAGCAAGCTGCCCAGAGGTGCTGTGGGTCTCCTCTTCCCCTTTCTAACACATTAGAGAAACCGACGTGCTGGGTTATTTCTCTAAAATATGAAAAAGGCATAACATGCTCAAATATATATATATATATATATATATATATATATATATATATGTTATATAGATGGAGAGAGAGACTCTCAAATTTTGAAAATTTTTTTATTTTCTATAATTTTTAACTTCTCATCATGCCATGCGTCATATTGATAATTTAATAAAAAATATAAAATCTTTTTTATGTATCATCATCATTATTCTTGTCCTTCTAAGATGCAATGAATAATAATATTATAATTTAATAAATATTCAATATACGTATTTAATTTATATTCATCCAAAATTCTATAATGAAATTTTATTTTTTTTTGAAAAAACTTTCATCATTTCTATTCATTCCTTTTTTAAATAATATATTCAAAAAAATTATCAATATTTAATTATAATTCTTTTTCATATTTTTATCTATAATATAATATTATATCACAATATTTACTCAATTAATTTTTCTATATATAGACCTTATGCATTGAACAGAAAAATTACCTAATTAATAGTGATATAAAATATTACTTATTTTATTTGAGATCGAATCGACTTATGTTCATTTTAAAAGATTCAAAATTAAATATAAAAAATAAGTATACTTTCTATCAAAAAATTCTTCCAATAACCCATTTTTTAATTTAAAGAATTCCATCTTACTAAATCTTCAATTTTAAAAGGTTTAAAAAATATAGATCCAATTAGTAACCACATCAATTGCAAAATAATTAGTAATTTAAACAAGGTAAAGAATACAGTTTTAATTAAAGAAAAAAGATATAAAAATATGTTCAATTAAATTGATGAATATTAATATTCCAGAGTTTTCTTCTTTTTTTTAAAAAAAATAAAATTGGTCATTTTAAAAGGAAATAAAAAACCACTTTTGGAGAAAAGAAAAGAAAAGAAAAGGCTGAAAATTCAAGTAATTCCATTTAAAATTATCTTCTTGTCCGAAAAGAGTAGTAATTTCTTTAACACAAAGAAGTCCAGAAGACCTTTACTACAATGTGAAGAAGCACTGTCATCTGAGAATAAATCAAGTCGTCCTCGGATTCTTCGAATCTGCTTTCTTTCTACGCGACTGACGAGCGTTAATCCTGGAACTCTACTACCATCAATTTTCGATATTTCTTTTCTCTTTGAATTAAACCCTTATTTGTTTGATTCTCAATCTCAGACCAAATCGTTGTTCAACTGTGATTCTTTTTGTCTGTATCGGCTTGCTTCCTAATGGCTGAGCAAGAAAATGGTGCAGCAAAAGTCCACGACCTTACTTCTATTCTCATCTCGCCCGCGAGAGACTTTCTAGTTCGCAACAACGGTGACCAGGTATATACTAGTATTTTTTCCACTTTGTAATTAGTTGATCTGAACTGATCTTTTTTGCTTTCGCTTATTTGTGCTTTCCTTTAATTTTGTTTGTTTATTTATTATAGGAACAGGAGTTTTTTAGTGTGCTACTCTGTTTTTTATGGTTAGAAATGAGTACTCTACTGAGATTTTAATTAGTGGGGGTGAATAGTTGGAACTATGTATTTGATGATCGTAGGCGTGGGAATTTTGTGGAATTTAGTTGATACGATTATCTTAATTGGGTCTCATGGAAGTTGAAGATTGCTTCTTTATTCAAGAACTTTTTATAACTGAGTCCACTGCGATGGAAAGTCTGAATCTTTTCTGGTTTGCCTGCCCTTTAGATGACTCAGTTTATAATCAACGGAGGTTTCTACAATTACTCTTAATTCCATCTTGAAATTAGTGGAATTATAGGAAAACAAGTGCCAAAAGATTCATGGTTAGATGAGCATTTTAGTTTTCGCATATTAATTTCACTTAATTCACTTTGTTCTTTTTACTTAATCTATATGCAATCAAAATGGAAAATATGCCAGGTTAAGGTGGATGGTTTGAAAGGAAAAAAAGTAGCTCTATACTTCTCAGCATCATGGTGTGGCCCATGTCACCGCTTCACACCAATTTTAGTGGAGGTTTACAATGAGCTCCTTCCGAAAGGTGACTTTGAGGTTGTCTTCATCTCTGCTGATGAAGATAATGAGTCCTTTGATAGGTATTTCGCCAGGATGCCTTGGCTGGCAGTCCCATTCTCTGATTCTGACACACGTGATAGCTTGGATGCATTGTTTGATGTCAATGGAATCCCCCACCTTGTGATCATTGATGAAAATGGGAAGGTTCTGACAGATAGCGGAGTCAAAATCATGCAAGAGTATGGTGCAGAAGGATATCCTTTCTCTCCAGAACGGATTAAAAACCTTCAAGATCAAGAAGAACTGAATAAGCAAGAGCAGTCTCTCAAATCCATTCTAGTCTCAAGTACACGGGACTATGTGGTTGCATCTGATGGGAAGAAGGTATATTCCTTTGCTGCTCTCAACTGAAGTCAACTAGTTTTGTTTGCCATACCAATTGTTTGTTCCTGACAATGATTTTGATTTTGTATATTCAAGGTCCCTGTGACTGAGTTTGAAGGGAGGATGGTCGGCTTGTATTTCTCACTGTCCGCATACCATGGATCTATTGGTTTCTCTGAACAACTTGTTCAAGTTTACAAGAATCTGAAAGAGAAGGGAGAAAATTTTGAGATTGTGATGGTACCCCTTGATGATGATGAGGAATCATTTAACCTTGCATTTAAGGACATGCCTTGGTATTCGCTTCCGGTTAAGGACAAGTATGTTCAGAAATTAGTAGGATATTTTGAGGTCTTTACCTTACCTGTTTTGGTCATCATTGGGCTAGATGGAAAAACTCTTCATCCTAATGCGGCAGAGGCTATAGAAGAATATGGTGCCCAAGCATTTCCTTTCACTCCTGAAAGGTTTGCTGAGCTTGAGGCAATAGAGAAGGCAAAGCAGGACGCCCAAACACTTGAGTCCATCCTCATATTAGGAAAGAAAGATTTTGTAATTGGAAAAGCTGGAACAAAGGTTTGATATCTTGCACTAAGAGCATACCATTGAATGCATGTATTGGCAATCCAATTATGCTCCGCTCAAATGTCACCTTCTCTTGAATTTAGGTGCTTGTTGGTTAGATGAATTTTGTTTACTTTGTGGTTATAAGTGTTAATTATCATTACATTCTGATGTGAAATTATAGATTAGAATGTCTTGTCAAGAAAGTGAAAGAGCACCACATGCCATTTCTCTGCTCATCGATCTTTTTCCAAGCTTATTAAAGTCTCTTTTTGCAGATTCCAGTGTCTGATCTTGTCGGCAAAACAATACTACTTTATTTTTCTGCTCACTGGTGCCCTCCATGCCGGGCTTTTCTGCCAAAGCTTGTTGAAACTTACCGCAAGATCAAAGCTAAGGTTGATGCTTTTGAGGTGATCTTCATCTCGAGTGACAGGGATCAGGCCTCTTTTGATGGATACTTTGCAGAGATGCCATGGCTAGCAATCCCTTTTGGTGATGAGAGGAAGCAATCTCTAAGTCGACTATTCAAGGTTCAAGGCATACCCACATTAGTTGCAATTGGACCAACTGGCAAGACTCTTACAAAGGAGGCAAGAAATCTTATTATGAATCATGGTGCTGATGCCTATCCCTTCACTGAGGAGCGTCT
Organism: Parsonsia alboflavescens; assembly: GCA_028571225.1. Taxonomy (NCBI): domain Eukaryota; kingdom Viridiplantae; phylum Streptophyta; class Magnoliopsida; order Gentianales; family Apocynaceae; genus Parsonsia; species Parsonsia alboflavescens. The sequence continues at coordinate 2 of JAOXNR010052650.1, read as the reverse complement.
AA
>JAOXNR010052649.1:0-15971 GCA_028571225.1 Parsonsia alboflavescens | reverse complement strand
ACACTTTGGAATGAGTTTGGAGAATTAGAATTTTTGGGTTGAATTGGTAGAAGGTCAGGATGATCCCACCGAAGGTTATGGGTTGAAGGTTGGGTTTATCAGTCGAAGGTTGAAGGAAGACTTTTCAAAGTTCAAAGTTGGCCAAGTCTTTCTTTGACCTTCAGTTGATAAAATGGACCTTCAATAGATAATACCGACCTTTGGTGGGATTAGCTCAACCGTTGGTAATAATTTTTTTGTTATATATTTTGAAGTTAGCCAAGTCTTTCTTTGACCTTCGGTTGATAAAATCGACATTCAGTAGATAATACTAACTTTCAGTGGGATTATCTCGATCTTCGATGATAATTTTTTTATTATTATATTTTGAAGTTTGCCAAATCTTTCTTCGACCTTTGTCTGATAAACCTGACCTTAGACTGGTAAAACTGACCTTCAGTAGACCCTCCACACCTTCAGTCATAAATATTATTATTTTTATATTTTAGATAATATTATATTATTATAATTTAAATTAAATAAAAATTACTACTATTTTTATTATTATAATTAAATTTAAAATAATATCATTATTATTATTAAATTTAAAATTACATAAAAGTTGGATTTATCACTATACTCTACAATGACTTAATTATTCAATGTACTATGTATTATGAGAGTATAATATAGTTTGGTTATACAATGTACTTTAATACTTAATATTTTATAATTATTGTCGTATAGTTTATTTTACTATTTTTATAAACCAAAATACTTGTACTTTAAAATAATATTAGTATAATGACTCACCAGAATATCTAAGTACTAAAAATAATAATATTAAGTTATAATTATTTTAATATTAAAATACTTGGGGTAAAGTTTGGATAAAGTTTTACAAAATTCATCTTAATTATATATTATTATAGGTTTTTCGGTAAAATAATATGTTTTAAGATTTAAATAATACTTGCATGCGATAACAAATGTTTTGGAGCTTATTTTATTTATTGTACCTCTGAATAAGTAAAACTTTGTTCAGTATGCTTGTCAATTTAGCAAATTATTTTTTTATTTTTGCAAAGATATGGATCCTGATAGTGGAAAATGGTCTTACTGACATAGCCATGTTATTCCTCCAGGTAAGACTATGAGTTGTCATTGCAAGTATTCGTGAAGAGTAGATTTAGTTGATTTAGTCAGGTTCTGCTGGAACTACCAAGATATCCCAAACGTTTTTACGCCCATGCTGCATCTTATGTGCTTAGACGGGAGGTTCACTTCCTTGATGCTCGCCCTGATGAGATGTGGTTCCATGTCGGAGGTAGACTACATTGATTTAGGCTTGAGGAGTATGCCTTGATCACTGGACTTTGATTTGGCTTGGTGGATAAGGGGATTATAAGGCGGCCGTTGTCGAGCGACTCCGCACATGATAGGTTATTGGATCGCATTTCCGCTGACCCCGACACATTCTCTTTCCATGTTTAGCTCGATGGATGTTGGATAGTTGGTGCAGGATGATGTCCTCAAGCTTGCTTATGGCATCATCATGGGATATTGGATGTTGACACAAGAGTTTTCAACAGGCATTCCGTATTTTTTGTGGTCCATCCTCGAGGATTTGCTAGCAGCTGAGGTATTTCCTTGGGGCACCATGGGATGGAGCATGACACAACATTCCTTCTAGCATGCCGTTGATGGCAGGTCTCGGGCGACAAAGAGGCATATATACGGCAATGCCTGGGTGATACTAGTATGACTTCAAATCTACCATTTTTTGTGAATTATTACAATTTATATTAACCTTTTTGTTCCATTGATGTTTTTTCTTTCAATTTAGTGGTGGATGTACGCCCACTTCCCGACCCTACTACTGTATTTGTGCTCTGATGGTTCTCTCGGAGCTTCTAGAAGTGGCGTTGCACAACACCTGAGGTGAGTTTTTCTCCAGAGGCTGATTTACTCCAGTTCCAAAGTATAGTGGCATCATAGATTAGATAGGGAAAGCAATCAACCTTTCCACAAGTGTTTTTCCTTTTTTTTTTTTATTTTTTAAAAGTCAAATGTTCATTAAGCTAAATTATGATGTTCACATCCATCTGATTCATCGCCATACAATGAGCCAGATGAGTAGGAGCGGCCGATGCCTTATTGAACTAATTTTGACGACCTCTCGTATATTCCACTTGTTTGTTGGGAGGCTTCGAAGCCCAGCTCATTTTGGGAGGTCGTCCGACATCAACCACCCCCCTATGCGATCATAGAGGTTGGTCTAATAATATTTAAATTAGTAAATTGTAAATTTAATAGAGATAATTTATTGTGTCTAATTTTTTATATTTGTTTTATTTTTAGTCAGATACCTTGAGAGCTGGGGAAGCCGAGATCCCAGGGGATAAGGAGGAGCATGTCGAGGAGCGACGTCCATCCCCTGTGAGATCGGAGGGTCATGGGGTAGATGAGGACCGCCACCAGGTATGTATCTCTTTTTGTTTGTTAAAATCAAGCATTTAATTCAATATGTATATTTATTATAATTTATATTAAAAATTATAGCACGCTCCTGAGAATGTTGGGAGGCCCTATCGTCCTACTCTACCGACGATGACCTGATAGCCCTACTCAGGACTCTATTGGTAGAGTTTGAGGAGCAGGCCCATATTCGAATTGCTAAGCATGTCGATGCTCGCTTTGGGGAGCAACATCAGTGGGTGAGTGCTCAATTGGAGCAGCTAGCCTTGTGACGCAGTCGGAAGACAGAACCTGAAGGTTCGTTCTTGTTCAGAAACATGTAATACAAGAAACGAAAAAAATGAAACCTGATTCAATTTTCATTATAATCAAACTGCAGCGCAAGTAGTTAGAAGACGAAAATTAAATCAAGAGAAAAACGAATTTTCGAAGTAGTCGAAAATCGAATAAGCCGAAAAGGTGGCAACTTTTTTAATTCATAAAAAAAAACTGCGGAAAACAACCAGCAAAACAATTCTTAAAGCCAAAACAAACCCTAACCCTAATCGGAAACAAAAAGTAAAGAAAATGCTAAAATACCCCTACAAAACAGTAAATTACGAAACTGTCACTTAAAATTGTAAAACTATAACAATGCCACTGAAAAAAAAAATTGCCCAAAACTCTATCCAAATGACTCCGGATGGCTGAAAAATGCCTTGCATCACAACATTGTAGTGACTTTGGTTCATTGGGCCGTTCCGGGTCACCTAGTCAGATTTGAGCCCAATTCGAGCTCGTTTCAATCGCCTCGGGGAATCGTGCCCGGCATCAATTCGGTGTTTTAAGCAGCTCACGTCCTCTTCTTCAAAACGTTCTGAACGTCGTGGAACTGATTCCTGAACCGACACCTACCATGCCTCCGAACCACCTTGATCATCAACTAGCTCTACGTCAGGCTCCCCCTCTTGAATGGATCTTGTCCTCAAGCTCAAATTATCACCATGAAAAGACTTGAGATGCTGAACATTAAAAACATCGGAAATACTGAACTCATCCGATAATTCAACTCGGTAAGCAATGACACCAAGTTTCTCCAAGATTAGGCATGGGCCAACCTACTGGTCCTTGAGCTTATGATACTCACCAGCAGGATATCGTTCTTTGGACAGAGAGACCCAAGCCAGATCACCTACCTCAAATTGGACATCTTGCCTTTACTGATCCGCATGCAACTTGTACTGAGCATAAGCTTCCTCCAAGTTTGCTTTGATAGTTGCATGACTGGACTGTAGATCAACCAGACGATCCTCCACCTTCCTTGGAGCTGAACCATGATCAGGAATAGCAAGGTCGAGAGGACCTCCCGGATTTTGACCCAAAACAATCTGAAAAGGAGAAAATTTGGTGGACCTGTTCACAGAACTCGAATTCAATCTTCGCAAGCACAGAATCTCAAGTCCCAAAGACTTGACTTGCGCCCTCAACCTGTTCCCCAAGGTGCGATTCACCATTTCTGTCTGGCCATCCATCTGTGGATGGTATGGACTGCTAAACTTCAGAGTAGTCTCCATGCGCTTCCAAAGCTCTCTCTAAAAATGGCTCATGAATTTCGTATCCCGATCAGACATTATACTCCTTGGCAAGCCAAATCTCCACACCACATCCCCAAAGTACAAGTCGACAATTTTGCTCGCATCCATGGAATTCTTGCAAGCAAAGAAGATAGCCATCTTGTTGAACTTATCCACCACGACCACGATGGTGTCAAACCCCTTTTGCGTTCGCAGCAAACCCAATACCAAATCCATTGACACATCCGTCCATGGCGCTTCCGGAATGAGTAAAGATGTATAAAGACCTTGATTAGTGCCCCCTCCTTTCGAGACCTGACAGACTCGGCATCGCTTAACGAAATTTTGGGCACTTTTATCTATTCTTGGCCAATAAAATTTCTCCTTGATCAAGCCGACTGTCTTGTCCTTGCCGAAATGCCCTTGCGAAAGTAATTCCTGAATGATCAACAAAGATAGCCATCATGAATACATAAGCAGTTACCTAAAAAAAGATAGCCATCATGAAGCTCATAATCACACCGTTCCGACTCCTCTACGGCCTTCACAATAGGATCGAAATCTGCATCATCCCTAGCAACTCTCTCAATCCCTCAAAGCCCAAGGTGGGTAACCCGCATCATGTTAAGCAACGACCAAAGCCTACTCAAAGCGTTTGCCACCTTATTCGTGACTCCTGACATATGTTTTAAGGTGAATGTGAACTCCTGAAGCGTTGACACCCACTTGGCATGCCTATCACTAAGTCGATGCTGTCCCTGAAGAAACTTCAAAGCCTGGTGGTCAGAGTACAACATAAACTCCCGTTGTATTAAATAATGCCGCAAATGTTGAAGAGCTCGGACTATGGCATAGAACTCGACATCATAAGTTGAGTAGTTCAACTTCGGCCCTCCAAGTTTTTCTCCAAAATAGGCTACCGGCAGTCCCTCCTGGCTCAGAACTGCTCCTATTCCCACCTTCGAAGCATCACAATCCACTTCGAATACCTTATCGAAATTCGCTAGGGCAAGTACTGGGGCACTCATCGGCTTTTCCTTTATCACATCAAATGCTTCTTGAGCCCCCTGTGTCCATGCAAATACCTTGGCATTGTAAAGATCAGTCAGGGGTGCCATCAACACATTGAAATCCCTGATAAACCGCTGATAGAAACTTGCTAATCCGTGAAAAGATCGAACCTCTGTTGCACTCTTTGGTACTAGCTAGTCACCGATTGTTCGAATCTTAGCATCATCCGGTTGAATCCCATTTGTCGAAACCTCATACCCCAAGAATACAATCTTGTCGACCATCCAACTGCATTTCTTCCGATTGGCAAACAAACTGTGATCTTGCAAGGTAGCTAAAACTAACCGTAGGTGCTGTAGATGTTCTGCCTTCTCCCGATTATACACAAGTATGTTAGCAAAGTAAACCACCACAAAGTCGTTGTGGAAAGGATGCAGTACCTGATTCATGACCCTCATGAATGTGCTGGGCGCATTCAAGAGATTGACAGGCATGACCAGCCACTCAAAGAGCCCGTCCTTCGTCTTGAAAGCCGTCTTCCACTTAACTCCAGGTTTGATTCGGAGTTGACGGTAGCCACTTTTCAAGTCTATCTTCGAAAAGATAGCTGCCCCATTGAGTTGGTCCAACATGTTGTCGAGTCGTGGAATTGGAAACTGATACTTAATCGTAATACGATTGATGGCGCGGTTGTCCACGCACATTCTCCATGTGCCATCCTTCTTCGGTACCAAAAAAGCAGGCACTGCACAGGGACTGATGCTCTCCCGGATAAACCCTCTATCAAGTAACTCTGTCACTTGTCGCTTCAGCTCCTCATGTTGCGATGGGGACATTCGGTAATGCGCTTTGTTCTGAAGGATAGAACCCGACATTAGATCTATCTGGTGTTGGATATCTCTCAGCGGAGGCAACCCAGCCGGTAACTCATCCGACAACAAGTCTGCAAATTCAGTCAACAACTTTTGAACTTGTTCTGGAATCTCCAACTCGGCCTCACTGCTGTCCGATGTTAACAAGTCAGTCGCAACTAAAGCAAAACAAAACTTGGACTCAATTACCTCTTCTTCAAACTCCTTCCGTGGCAGGCAAATAATTATCTTCTTACAATCAACCATTCCTTCTCGCATGGGCTGTAGTACCACTTTCTTTGGCCCTCGATTGATAGTGTAACAGTGCTTGTACCCATCATCGGTCACATGATTGTCGTATTGCCATGGCTTGCCGAGTAGCAAATGAGAGGCATCCATCGGGACAACATCATGGTACATAGTGCTAGAATACTAAGGTCCAAACGAGAATTCCACCCTACACTGCTCTGAAATCCTGACCTCGGTATCATTATTTAACCACACCAACCGGTAAGGCATTGGATGAGGTTCCGTCTTCAACTAAAGCTTCTGCACTACCGTTTGTGAGATTACGTTCTCATCGCACCCTGTATCAATAATCACATGCATACCTTCCCTTTAATTGTGCATCGAGTTGTGAAGATGTTTCTTCGCTTCAAATCTTCATCGGCTTTGGGTGCTAAACAAATCCTCCTCAAAACCAAACTATCTCCCCGGATATCTTCAGGTGTAACATAATACGTATCCTCCTATTCATACACATCATCACCAACATACTCTTTAGATTCTTTTTTGGCACCCTCCTGAATCAGTAATTGTGACCTTAGCCGCTGACATTCATTTGCATAGTGCCCTACTTGCTGACATCTGTGGCACTTCACAGTAGCTTTATTATTGGTGGTAGATTTATTCGGTGCATTACCTGTCCCTTGGCTGAGTTGTGCACTACCTCTTCCATACTGATTTTGGGCTAAAGAACTACCCACAAGTGTTGTTGAAGAGCTACTTGCTAGAGGAACACGGGGAGGAGGAAGGCCTCTTCCAAATCCAACACTTCTATCGCTAGCCCTCGCTAGACTCTTCTCCATGAGTTGTGCCTTTGTATGCGCGTCAGTGATAGTGGTAAAGATATGGACCTGTAAAGCATCCTCCTGAACAACAGGTCGTAGCCCATGGAGATAACGTGCCATGAGCTGTTCCTGAGTTTCGCGCAACTGGTTCCTCACCACCATTCGGTAAAACTCAAGCATGTATTCTTTGATGCTCTGAGAACCCTGCGTCAAGCTTTGAAGATTTTGGAACATAGTCTGCCAGTAATTAAAGGACAGAAACTTCTTGGGCATCTCTCTCTTGAATTCCCCCCAATCATCTAAAACTGGAAGCCCATCTAGGTATCTCTGATATTGGAAAGATTGCCACCACGCGACAGCCCTATAATTGAACTTCATCGCCACCAAAGATACTTTCTTTTCTTTCGGAACCTCCTTTAACGAAAAGAGTTCATCCACTGAGCTCATCCAATCTAAGAATTCTTTAGGCGCCAAGCCTCTTGAAAATTCCGGGCCTCCATCTTAAACCCTAGATCCCAACGAGGGACGACGGGTTCACATTCATTGTCTCTAGGCGGTTGGTAGCAGCCCCTAATTCCCCTCGGCCGAACCCTAGGTTGTTCATGCGGCGGGCTCCCGAAATCTTTCTCAACATCTTTGTCCACCCCTTGATGCAATCCTTCAAATTCGGGCTGTTCTGGTTGTCGGCCAGTCGCCAGACGTTGCACCATCTGTGTCAAATCTTGTATCTGTTGTTCATAGCTCTCTCTCTCTCTAGCCGCATCTCCCTTCGCAACTCTTCCTTGTCATGCCTAGACTCTTCCCGATCCTGTTGTAATGCTTCGTCTAATGGAGTAAGGTTCTGTTCAAAATTACTTCCTGCCATGGCGGATTTGGGCTCTGATACAAACTGACGCAGTCAAAAGACAGAACCTGAAGGTTTGTTCTTGTTCAGAAACATGCAAAACAAGAAACGAAAAAAAAAGAAACCAGATTCAATTTTCCCTCTAATGAAACTTTAGCGCAAGTAGTTAGAAGATGAAAATTAAATCAGGCGAAGAACGAATTTTCGAAGTAGTCGAAAATCGAATAAGCCAAAAAGGTGGCAACTTTTTTAATTCATAAAAAAAAAAAACTGTGGAAAACAACCAGCAAAACAATACTTAAAGCCAAAACAATCCCTAACCCTAATCGGAAACAATAAGTAAAGAAATTGGTAAAATACCTTAGAAAACAGTAAATTCCGAAACTATCACTTAAAATTATAAAATTAAGACAATGCCACAAAAAATAGAAAATTGCCGAAAACTATATCCAAACAACTCTAGATGGCCAAAAAACGCCTTGCAGAATGGCATAGCAGTGACTTTGGTTCATTGGGCTGTTCTGGGTCACCCAGCCAGATTTCAGCCCAATTCGAGCTCGTTTCAATCATCTCGGGAATCGTGCCCGGCATCAATTCGATGTTTTAAGCATCTCATGTCCTCTTCTTCAAACGTTCTGAACCTCGTGGAGCTGATTGTGGAACCGAAACTTGTGGAACCGACACCTGGTCCACATCCGAACCACCTTTATCAGCAACCAGCTCTGCGTCACCCTGGTTAGGCTCACAACTGTCCTTCAGCTACTGGATGAGCTAGAGGATCGACAGAGCCAGGGGCAGCAGGGTGGTCAGAGATCTCCTCATTCACACCAGGTTAGTATATGCTGTACAATTTGAATCAGTTAGCCATTGATTATATTCTAATCGTATTTATTTTCCTTGAAACTAGTAGGAGCAATTGATTAGTCCTAGGCTTGATGAAGATCCACTAGCTCCGTTTGTGGTTGACTCTACCCATAGGTTAGTTTAGATTTATAATAGTTCTATCTTAGTAATAGATAATATGTACATAAATTTTCATAATTAGTTATGTTATTTCTTCAGAAATTCCCAAATATACCGAAATTGAAATGGGTATTCTAATTTTACCCAAAAATCTGTCATTCGCGGAGTATGTTTCCTTTGTGCACATGCACAAATGGAACCGGCATTGCTTTGAGTTCCTCTACTACATCATCAGTATTCTGATACTTCATGCTTGTTAAGCGAAGCCCATCTTCCTTTGCACTAGTGTTTTTTCTTTTAGCACTAAGTAGGATTATTCGGCAAATGCTTTCTGTGTCAACTTTTGTCAAAGCCTTCCATAATAGGCTATTATGGATATTGAAGTTCCACCTCTTTTGCTCGTTAGCTGAAGCGTGGAGCATAGTGACAGGAGGTATAAGCAGGTTGGATGACACTTTCATGAATGTCCCGAGGGTAACAATAACTAGGGAACTTTTCCCCGTGCCAAGCAATAGTCTCCTAGTATGGGGGAAAGTTTCATGGTTATCGTTTTCCTCGTGGCATGAATGAAAGTGGCATCCAACCTCCCATTTTGTAATTGTGGCTCATGTCACTGTGCTCTTGTTTTGGCTGAAGAGTTAAAGAGATGTGAAGTCAATATCCAGAACAGCCTATTGTGGGAGGCTTTGACAAAAGTTGAGAAAGAAGGCATCTGCCGGATAATCCTATCTAGTGCTAAAAGGAAAAACACCCGAGCAAAAGGATAGTGCTAAAAGGAAAAACACCCGTGCAAAAGGAAGATGGGCTTCGCTTGACAAGTCTGAAGTCTCAGAATGCTAATGATGCAGTAAAGGAACTCAGAGCAATTTCAGATCCATTTGTGCACATGCACAAAGGAAACATACTGCACGAATGATAGATTTTTGGGTCAAATTAGAATGCCCACCTCAATTTGGGTATATTTGAGAATTTCTAAAGAAATAACATCACTAATTATGAAAATTTACGTAATATTATCTATTACTAGAAGGGAACTATTTTTTGTGGCTAACAGCTGGAGAAGGATCTCTGTGAGTGGGGGATGGTAGATCCACTTGCTCCAGTAGAGGTTTGGACCACCGACCAGGTTAGTTTAAACATTTATTTGTTTTTGATTATTTCATGCATAAACTAATTTACGCAGTTAGTTAATTTATTTTAAATAACAGTCGGAGGAGGATGTCCATGAGAGGGAGGTGGTAGATCCTCCTGCTCTAGTCAAGGTTCGGACGACCAACCAGGTTAGTTTAAACATTTCCGGTTTTTGAATATTTCATGTGTTCCGATTTTCATTGTTAGTTAGTTTATTTTAAATAGCAGGTAGAGGGGAATGCCATGGAGAGGGAGGGTACACTCGCTCAGGTGAGACATAACCTAATTAGCCAAGTTAATAAGTTTCTTTTTTAATTTCAAATTTACATGTCTTGTTCAAGTGTCTTTAATTTAATTTTATTTACGTTCTAAGAATAGGATTTTAATTTATTTTAGGAGGGAGGATGTGTTGTTTGGACCAAGGTCTAGGTTGCAAGCCTCGTGTCTTCGTTCACGGACCCCTCTCATCATATAGAGTTTGGGAGGGCTAGGGGAGGGCACAATGTTTCTTGGAGTGGACTGTCCTTGTACCCGAAGCCGCTTAGATAGTTTCTGCTCTTTAGTTGAATCGAAGAGGTATTTACATGCATTCCGTTAATACAATTTAGCTTTCTCTTCATAATTATGTTACTATGTCATTTTTAGTATGTGGGAGTAATTATTTATATTTTCAAAGAATTGTGTTTTTTTTTGTGGTAGCTGCTCTACTGGGGGATTCCAGTCCTTTGATGGGAACATTTTGATTGTTGTTCGAGATTGCACTCAGGAGTTGGAGAACCATCATGTCGATCAGTTCATCAGAGGGCTCCGATGGACAGCTACAGTGCATCTAGTTGCCTATCCTATGGTGGGGAGGTTGGCTATTGTCCCGCCTTATCATAACTATTTTGTTTAATTTCTATCAAGTGTATAAAGTATTTTGTTCATATAATATCGTCTAAAAATTGCTCAATTTGCAGATTATGCTTCATTCTGCTTTCATTTCTGCATCTGCTGGAGGGAAGCCTGAGACCCACAAGTTCGATGAATGTTCCATCGACTGGGTGAAGGGAGTCGGAGATGACGATGAGGTTGCCTGGTGGTGGGCCGATGAGGTAATAAACATATTTACAATTTTTTTTTAAAGTTACATTTCATTTTAAAATAATTTAATATTTCTCAATGTATTTGTAGGTCTTGATGCCATGTTGCTGCAAGGGTCAATGGCTACTCTTATGAATCTCGCTGAAGAAGGCGAAGGTCACTCTATATGATCTGAGGCCAGCTCGGGATAAAGTGGTGAAGACACGGAGGATAGAGCTGGTAGATCTTGTTTGTAGGATGTGGCCTTCTTTTCTGCTATGGGGCTGGCCATTATTTTGAGATGGGAGTTGCTGTTGCTCCACCTGCCAAGTTTGGATTTGACTACCGTATCAGCCTGATTTGACTAGCTATGGGGCCTACATTGCACATTACATGACGTAGCTGTTGAGAGGGTATGTTGGGGGGACGATGCCATCATTGGAGCATATTCCAGATGGACCCTAGCGTATCAGGGACGAGATAACACTGATCACGCTTGATTATAGTAGCAGAACTTAGTTTTCTATCCCAGTGAGTTTTTTTGTTTTATATCATGTATATATTTAGGGTAGCGTGTAATTAATATGAAAAAAAATTACAAGTCATGAATCATATAAAAAGAATATGAAGATAATTACAAGTCATGAAAATTGGACAATGACATTGACATGCCTTGGAATCTGGTTTGACAGTGACACTGACATGCCTCGGATGCAAAGTAGCTACCTAAATAGCTGGGGAGGTGAGATATGAGTTTGGAAATAGGAAAAAAAGAAAAAAGCTTTTTGGTTGTTTGAAATGGTGGAAGGTCGGGATTGTATGCCGAAGGTCGGTCTAATGATTTGAGGGTCGGTATAATTCGCCGAAGGTCGATGCCAGGGCATGGCCAATTTCACCTTTGAAAAGTCTTGCTTCGACCTTCCACGATTTCAAACGAGAAAAGACAGTTTCCCATTTTCAAACCCAATTCTCTCCTCCCCAATTGTTTATTGTAATTTTCCCCCCCCTAATTTCATGGCTGCAGAAGAAGAAGAAGAAATATGGCGAAAAAAAAAAAAAATCATGTGGTAGGATAAATGAAAATATTGCCAACTAGTAAGAATATGAAAATCCTCTACAAGTCATTAATCGGCTCAACACTCAAGAACATCCACAATCTCATCGACGACACTTTAGCATATTACTCCCGCTTCAACTGTCTCCTCCAATATTTCTCCAAAAACCCGAGATTTTCAGGTAGACCTCCTATTAGTTGGGTGGCCTTCTTTAGCATGATCACTCGATAATGGAACCTCTACTTCGGATGGTCGAGCTTCTGTGGCTATGTTCGGATAAGTTTGACGATTATGTCCTTTGCTTTTGCATATCGTGCAAGCTTTCTTCCGTCGAAATTGTTCACTCTAAGAGAGGAACCGACCTTCTTGTGGTCTTCCTACCTCCCTTCTTGCAAACAATGCATTGACAACTACATGTTCCAAACCTGCAATTCTATTCAAGCTCGAGGACAATAGAACAAACTGTGTCGAAGGTGCATATGCCTTCCTCAATATTTTAGTGTCAAATGAATTTCCACAGCACAAAGAACAGTAGTGAGTCCCAATTTCCCTGTAATGAATTAAAGATAAGAAAAAAAAAGGGGATTATGATTTTAAATTTATTTTAAATCTAGTGGAAAATGCTTGGAATGAAGATGACACAAGACAAAACAAAGTTGGCATGGAGATAGCACGAAGGAGAGCTGAATGACCAAAATAGAGGCCATTGGGCCCTCAACAATGATAAATCTGGCTCCTGATGAGAGAGCCGGATGCTTACTGGAGTCGATGCCGGATAGGAGTTCCCCTACACAACCGAATGCGATATTGTCTCGGTTTTTAACAGCTTTCTTTCAATTATTTTCGGTCCTTAACCTTTTTAAAGACTTGTTTAGGGCCTTGTTTAGGGTTTCTCACTTCTTCTACTATAAATAGAACCTCATATGTAATAGAAATCAGCTATTGAAAAATAACTTACATATGGTTTTTTTCCAAAAGACAAGATTAAAACTTGGCCTTTGAGAGTGTTCTTAGAACTCCCTCCTAGGGTTCTTAGTCACTTCAACTTGTTCTTTCAATCACTTGGGTGACGTATTGAATAGTCTCTACAAATCAAGAAGATGGTTGTTGTCGATTCTTCTACAAAGGTCTTCCTAATCTTCCAAAACTAATCTTTGATGAGTCCTTTCACTTCACTTTGATTTGCTTTCTTGTTTGTGTGAAAAACTAATCTTCAACCTACAAGGAATCATGTCAGATTTTGGTATCAGAGCTAGGCTATCATCAAATGTTTGACTCTCTTACTTGCTTTCTTTGTTTTTAAGTGCTAAGATCATATTTTTCTTCTTTGAAAATCCTATGGCCTTGTATGTGTTTTGTTGTTTTGATCCTTTACAACTATCCTAGTATTTTCTTGTGAACCTTTGTGTTTGTTGGGAATTAAGCCTAAGACGAGCTAAGGTTAAGTTCCATTTGTTGAGTTGTTCGTCTATCTCTACCAAGAAAAAAAAAAAAAATCGAAAGTGTCAAATTTGAAATTATGAGATTTTTTGTTTAATCCTATTGAAAGTGATTGGGTTGAAGTTGAATTGAAGTTCTATGGTGTTAGATTTGCCTATTAACTATCAATTTGAGAGTCTAGGGAATTGGGTTTGTTGAATTCATTGATAAGTTGGTTCACATTTTTATTGCCCTCTAGGTGTTTGATGAAATGCCTCATTGAATATTTCTTTGAATTCCAAGTGATTGTTCATGTGTATTGAATTGCTTGACCTTAATTCTTTGAAACTCTACTTTCTTGACTCCTCTTTGAAGATCATCAATTGATCAACTAATTGATTTGTATGGATCAATTTGGTATTCTTGCTTAAGTGATTTGCAAGTTGCTCTTGTGAGTTGAGTAAGAACTAGAAAAAGGAACTAGAGTGTAAAAAGGCATTAGTAATAAGACCAATAATGGGAAAGAAAAAGCCAATTGAAAGAGTGATACACGAGAGAAACGTGAGGACAAATTTTCCTTTTTTCTTGATTGTTCTTGATAGCCATTATGACACAAGGAGCTTCGCCATCTTCACAAGCATCAAACATGGGAGAAGACAATGTCGTTCTATCTACCATTTTGGAGAGAATTGAGAACATGACCACAAACATGAATTAAATAAGAAAGGACTTCTACTCAAGAGTTGATAACTTTGAAAGAAGGATAGATAAGCTATAATCTAAAACTCCTAGAAGACATGTGCAACAAGGAGGAAGGGGAGATGAATATCAACCTAGTTCGTCTAGAGAGTATGTGCCATATCAAGGAGTTGATAGAAGACAATATCATGGGAGTCTAACAAGAAGGAGAAATGAGCAAGTGGAGGATATTGATGAAGGCTATTGTGACAATGAAGTTAAAAGAAGCTCAAGTGGAACAAGAAGGGATGAAAACTCTTATTCATACTATAATGAACATGGTGAGCCATAGAAGGCATATGAGGAATGAAAGACCACCAAAAAGGGAGGATGAAAGATCCAATGGAAGGGGCTCATATGGGAGATCTTATGAGAGCTCACATCATGTTATCTCTTCATCAATGAAAGTGCAAAGTGTAAGGCCAAGAGAAGAGGAGCCTAAACCTCAAATGCAAGAGGTGAAGGTAACTCATGGAAATGGAGGACACTAGCACAACTTCATAGAAGTGAAGATCCCAAGTGCTTCAAATGCAATGAACATGGACATAGTATTTCACAATGCCCAAAATGGGAGACCTTGGAGCCTAAAAATGAAGACACCTCAATTACCAATGAAGTGAAGGGTGAAATGGTTCTTCAAGAAATTGTGGGAAATGAGCAAGTCCAGGAGATCTCATGTGAAGTAAAGAAGAGAAAAAGAACATGAGAGTGGAGTTGAGTGGAAAAATGAAAGTGAGCTTGAGGAAGAATATGTGATTGAGAGAAAAGAAAATAATGAAATTGAAAGAAAGGAGATGAGAGAAGAAAAAGAGGCTCATATGAAAAAGAAAGAGAAAATAAGAGTGCCTTTGTGAGGAACAAAGGGATTTATGTTCCTACTTCTAACATTGACCATTCTTTTTCTAGTGCTTTCTTGTGTAGGATGCGAGACTTTGAAGGCCTAATCAAGTTGAAGGAAGGCAAGGACAACACGGTAATGAATGCTTACGTTAAAGTGGTACACTCTTATCTCTACCATTGGTGATAAATTGTTGAACTTTGAGCATGAAAATATGTTTTCTATGATTAAGCATGATTGTGGAAATGCTTATGATGTTCATAAGCAACATGCCATTGTTGATATTCTTGAGCATAATGATTCCTTGTTTAGAGAAAGTAAGTCTTATACTTCTATAAGTCTTGTTAAAGCTTTCATGGATTTTGAGTTTGTGAAGGAGTCATGTGTGCGAGAAAATGATGATAGATATTTCCGTGATTATGGTTGTAGAAATGAGATGCATGCATGTGGAAGTAAGTTGTGTATCTCTAAGAGCTTTTTGAATGAAATGTTAGATCTTAAGTTCGAAAGGGAATCATTTGTGGATGTGCATGCTGGTGATTATGTGCTTAACGTTTCTAGACAAATTATATATGGTGAATTCTATGAGCATATTAATTCTTTGATTGGAGAAAACGTTTTGTTTATGCCTATGAATTTTATGTATGACTTGTTGGTTATTGAGTTTCATAGACAACACTTGGAGATACCTTCTTGTGAATGGAATTACTAGAATTTCTTGTTGAAGTATATCTTTGAGTCACACATTAATGGAATTTCAAAGTTTGTCTTGGATGATAGAGTTTTATGGATCTTTGATGGTATGACTATTGATGATAACAATTTATATCTTTTTGGTCTAGTGTGCATCCTAATTATTGACTCTAAATTCTTTTTCATCTTGTTTGAGATGCACTCCATTATGATTCATATGAGAGAAAAATTCATTCTTATTGATGATAATTGCTTGTTGGAGATTGATGATGAAGCATGTCATGTT
>JAOXNR010052648.1:0-15974 GCA_028571225.1 Parsonsia alboflavescens | reverse complement strand
TAAATAAAATTCTATCTAATTAAGGAAATAAAATTATTAAACAATCTTGATCTTGCTTGTCTACTTGTTCTACGTCACCATGGCAGGCCGCCTGTCAAACTGCAATTGCGTACTAGAGAAATAGTGCCCGAAATGCCACCTCCAACGCATTCCGTTGCCAACAGTAATCCATCGCCTGGAGCACAACAGGATTACCAGGAGCCGGCACCATCTGGTCCTTCCCAGAGGATCCCAATCAACTCCAGGCCTGGACAAGAAAGGCCATAAAAGGGACGTTCTGGTCTTGCTGGCAACAGCAACAATTCTCGACCGTAGAGATATAGAAGAACACAGATGCTAGTTTCAGCATCTCTCTTGGAACGAATGGTGGTGGCCCTGGAAAAAGTTTCCAACAAGCCAGATTATGTATCCACTGGGGGCACTATGAAGCCCGCCTGAAAGGATTTACAGCCATCGAAAGGCCAAGCTAGATGCCCAAAACCAAGTCAGCTTCAACATTCCAAGGCGGGGACCAGCCCCCTTCACAACGAAGCAGGTCAAGCAGAATCGAGGTCAACTTTTAACTAACCTCAGAGAAACCCTCAACCATGAAAAGGGGTACGACCTGAGAGACAAGCTCAACCGAGCAGCCATCTCATGGAGCCATCTGTAAAATACGGACTCTGAAGAGCAAGTGAACTCGCTACAAACTCCTCATGGAGTAAGGATGCCACCTCGTCATAGCCTGATCGAAATGACAGGTAAAAACACTTGAGGGGTAACCCCCAATCCACTAAGGAGAGCAACTCCCCCTAGCCATAAAGAACTGCAAAGCACTGTGGACCTTACCGAGCCTTCGCCATTTGTACACATTCCGAACAGCAAGAATGCCATCAGGTTTCAAAGCTCCACAACGGGAGAAAAAATATGACGGTATTAGAGAACCTCAGTAGCACATTGATGAATACGTTTCCTACATGGAGATGTACAAACACTTCGACCATGTCAAGTGCAGAGCATTCCGATCAACATTGAAAATAAAAGCCCAGTTCTGGTTCAAGGGCATTCCTGAGACAACCATCTCAAGCTGGACACAGCTGAAGGAGCTGTTTCTGAAAAGTTACCATAGCAACATGAGGTGCAAGAAAGATATCAACGACCTATTCCTCATAAAACAAAAGGTCGGGGAAAGTACCTGCAGCTACTACAGTCGTTTCAACGATGAAGCAGTAGAGATTGAACAGAAGAATGATGCCATATACGTCACTGCTTTCAAGCAATGGTTGCAAGGAGCGTATGTGGCCCTCAAGTGGGCCTAAGAACCAATAAAAACAATCAAGGAGCTATAGACGCTCCTAGAAAAACTGATCAAGGCTGAAGAAATAGCAATCCAGATGACGATCCCTGACTTCACCTCAGCCACCGACAAAGACAATAGAGGACATCTGAAAAGCCCTCAAAAATCAAAACGGAATAGGAAAGACCCTGATGCGTAAAATTATCCGAAAAGAGTGAGGTCTAGATGACTAGAGAGAGTTGTTTTGGTTTTTTTGGTGAAAGAGAGCAAAAACAAGAGATAGAACTGAAAACTTTATAAAACAATAAAGCAGTAAAGGAATTCTGGAAGAAAAAACTAATAATAGGAATTCAAAAGAAAAAATTTGGCAATTTTTAAATTTGGATGAACAGTAAAGCAATGAACAGTAAAATCGACGAATAGTATGTGATTAATAGTAAAAATCGATGAACAGTATGCGATGAACAGTGAAATTTTAGAACAATAATGACGGAATAGTAAAGACGATAAAGAGAAGATAAAAAAAATTTTGAGTGAAGAATAACTAATTCGTGCCGCCTGTAGACACTCTAGGTTGGCAGAAACTAGAAGAAAGGAATAAAATAAACTCTCAAATTCTCTCTTATCTTGTCTACCCTAGAATAATCCCTAATGGTTCTTTTTATACTGAAAATAGTCAACATTGAGCAACTATTAGTGGATCTGTCAAGTGCAGCCGACCCCAGTGTGGCAGACCTCAACCTTGGTGTGGCTGAACTTGACCTCAAAGTGCTACCTTCTTTGGACTTGGACCGTGTGCACGCTGAAGGTGGTCCGGATACTCCCATATCATCCTCCCTAGGTTGGGAAAAATTTGCCCTCAAATCTTCAAAACTAGCATCCTCCATGAATGGCGACAAGTCTCATAAGTTGAAAGTAGCCAAAACCCCTCCAAACTCATCTGAAATATCAACACGGTAAGCAATCTCACCAATGCTACTAAGTACCTCAAATGGCCCCTCTAACCATGGCGCTAGTGTGCTCTTCCGCTGTGATGGGAATCTCTCTTTCCTCATGTGTACCCACACGAACTCGCTAGGTTGATAAACAACAGGCTTGCGATGCTCATTGGTCTTAGCTTTGTAAGCCTCGTTGGCCTTCTCAATTTCCTGCTGGACTTCACCATGTAGTTTCCTCATGACCTTGGCCATCTCATCGGCATCTTTACTTACGACTACATCCACGGGCAAAGAAGTTGAATGCAAATTAGTTAAAGGATTTAATCTATACATTTCCTCAAGAGGAGTTCGAGTGGTTGTGGCACCAGGAGACTAGCTATAGGCAAACCCAGCATGTGGTAGCTTCAAATCCCAATCCTTCAAATTCTTGCTAACCAAGGTCTGCAAAATGGTGCCCAAGGTCCGATTAGTAACCTCAGTCTGTCCTTCTATTTGTGGATGTTGCGAGGTGCTAAACAATAGCTTAGTACATAGTTTTCCTCACGAAGTCCTCCAAAAATGACTCAAGAACTTGGAGTCCCTATCCGACATAATAGTCCTGGGCAAACCATGCATACACACAATATCTCAGAAAAACAAATCAGCAATACGACTAGCATCGTCGGTTTTATGGCACGGAGTAAAATGAGACATCTTGGAAAACCGATCAACTACCATTATAGAATCAAAACCCCTTACCATGCTAGGCAACGCAACAATGAAATCCATACTCACATCTTCACAAAGCTGTAACAGCACTAGTAGAGGTGTATACATACCAGGACAGAAATGATTTTTAGCACGCTTACAAGTGCCACAATGAGAGATCAATGCCTGCACATCCAATTGCATTCTTGGCCAATAGAAATGCTCTTTCAACATCTCCACGGTCTTGTGGATGCAAAAATGACCTGCAAGTCCGCCACTGTGCACCTCCCTTAAGAGCAACTCTCGGAAATGACCTCTGGGAACACATAGCTAATTTCCTTTAAAGAGGAAACCATCATGCAACACATAATCCGCCGTCGCCCATGTCTAGAAATTAGCTATGATTCTAGACATCTTGTCATCAGCAACATAACAACCCAAAACCCGAGCATCAAGAACAGATAGAATCATGTACCTTCTAGATAATGCATTTGCCACCACATTAGATGCTCCCGGTTTGTACTGCGATACAAAGGTGAAAGATTGCAAGAATTCAACCCACTTAGCATGACGTGGATTCAAGGTGTGGTGTCCATTGAGGAACTTTAAGACCACGTGATCTGAATGCAACACAAATTGTCGTGGTCTCAAGTAGTGACTCCAATGTGCCGAAGCCCTCACAATGGCATAAAATTCCTTGTCGTCGATGGAGTAATTCTTCCTCGCGTCAGTCAGCTTCTCACCGAAATAAGCTATAGGCCATTTGTCCTGCATCAACATGACGCTAATCCCAACTCCACTAGCATCACACTCAACCTCAAACACCTTCTTGAAGTCGGGTAGAGCTAGAATAGGTGCACTACAAAATTGCTGTTTGATTTCAACAAAAGCCTTGTGGGTTGAATCAGTCCACAAAAAATGACATGCCTTCATGCACTCAGTGAGGGGTTCCTTGATAGTGCTAAAACTAGTAATGAACCTCCTCTAGAAAGAAGCTAGACCATGGAAACTATGTAAGTCCATAATTGATTTTGGAGTAGGCCAACTCCAAATTGAGTCAATTTTGCCCTCGTCAACACTGATGCCATCTTGGGAAATAACATGCCCAAGGAATACTAGTTTCAGCAATAGGAACTTGCACATCTCCTTCTTGCCAAAAAGCTTGAATTTCCTCAACAAGTCAAAAACAAACCTCAAGTCTGCAAATGATCATCAATAGTTTTGTTGTAGATAAGAATATCATCAAAATAGACTACGATGAATCTACCTTTTCAAGGTCAAAGAACCTCATGCACCAACCTCATGAAGGTACTCGGGGCATTGGATAGGCCGAAAGGCATGACAATTCACTCATAAAGGCCTCCCTTGATCTTGAAGGTAGTCTTCCACTCATCCCCCTCTTTCATGTGAATCTGATGATAGCCACTTCTCAAGTCGACCTTGGAGAACACCATGGAGTCATGTAACTCATCAAGCAAGTCATCAAGCCTCGGAATAGGATACCGGTATTTGATGGTGATATTGTTGATGGCCTTGCTGTCAACATACATTCTGAACGTACCATCCTTCTTAGGAACCAACAAAGCCAGCAAGGAGCAAGGACTCATACTCACCCCCAGAAAACCCTACTTGACCAACTCATCAACTTGTCACTGCAACTTCTTAGTGTTGAAGAGTGAAGCCAAATATACTTTCGCAGAGCTCAAGGTCAAGGTCTAGGTAGAGTAGACAGAGCTCAAAGTCGAGCTGGCAGAGCTCAAGGTCGAGGCCAAGACAAAGTTGGAGGTCAAGGTCAAGCTGGGCCCCCTTTCGTCTTGCACATTTGTTTTGTTTTTAAGACAAAAGGCTCCTCTGTAGAGTAGGGAAAAAAATAGAATGCATTCTGCTGAGATAGATAGAGAGAGAGGCAGTAAAAGTGTAGAATGAAAAAGAAGAGGAAAAATTTGGGTTGATTTGTCAGAGAGAGAGAGAGTTCTCACTCCATTGTACTCCGATCTTGAGAGAAGAACATTCTTGTACCCCAACCTTTTCTGTGTAGAGAATTTTGCAGAGTGCCTCTACACGGAGACGTAGCCCTAGTTAGATGAACTTCAAAAACAAATCTTTCTGTCATACTTCTTCTTTGTTTGTCTTGTTGTGAGTGATTCATAGCAGGTTGAAGAAGGTCAAGAGGATAGTTTCCTAGCAACTAGTATCATTGCCCAAGGTTGGCTAATCGAGACCATTGAGGGTTTTGGCGAAGCTCGATTGAAAGCAAATGGTATGGTAGATGATAAAATTAGTATCGATAGGTTCGATGGGCAGGATTTTGGATGGTGGAAACTTCAAATCGAGGACTATCTCTATCAGAAAGATCCATATCTACCACTTGAAAGTTGGAAACCTAAGATGGCAAAAGAGGATTAGAAAGCAGAATCTAAATGGAAAGTCCTTGATCGAAAGGCGCTGGGTGCGATTCGTTTAGGATTAATGAAAAAGACGGGTTACCACATGGCAAAAGCATAGACTGCAAAAGAAGCCATCGATATTAGTACGAATATTTATGAGAAGCCATCTTAAAAAATCAGGTCTTCTTGTTGAAGAAATTGGTTAATATGAAGCTATCTGACAAGGGTTCTGAAGTAGAGCATATTAACAACTTTACACAGGTCACATATCACTTGGAATCCGTAGGCATAAAGTTAGATAAAAAGCTTTGGGCTTTAGTATTTTTGTGTTCCTTTCCAGAAAGCTACAACACTGCAGTGCAGGGTATTTCAAGCACCACGAAGAATGACTTGACACTGGATGTTGCTGTGAGTCGCATCATGGATGAAGAGAAGCGGAGGAAAGCCTCAGGTGGAGATGATTCTTCAGCATCCACATCTTCTACGACACTGGCTTTGGAGAACCATGGACGAAGAAAGAGTAGAGGAAAATTCAATGGGCGTGGAATATCACAGCCAAGAGGAAAGAGGTCGGGTGCAAAAGGTGAGTGTTGGTGTTGCCACAAAATCGAACACCGAAGGTTTCAATGTGAAGCCTACAAGAAGAAGCTGCAAGATGAGAATCAATGAGCAAATGTGGTCAGTGATGAACCCCAAATGTGGTTTGTTCTGGTGCTTCTTTTCACTGCACCTCACAGAGAGAATGATTTGTTGATTATGTCAGTGGAGATTTCGGACAAGTGGTCGGAAGAGGGACTGAGATTGTGAAGGTCTCAAGTGGAGGACGTCTAGTCTTGCGTGAAACCAGACGTATACTAGAACTAAAGAAAAACCTCATCCTAACTAGTAAACTTGACCAAGAAGGTCTGGTAACGAGCTTTGGGTGCGAAGAGTGGAAGATAACCTCAGGAGCATGAGTAGTAGCAAAGGGAAAGCATACAGGTACACTTTACCTTCTCCAGGGAGACAATATCAGTGATATGGTTGCAGTTACAGTGGCTACAAAAAATCTATCTACTCTTTGGCATCATCAGTTGGGATATCTTGGTCAAAAGGGTTTACAGCAGTTACACTCAAAAAAGTTACTTCCAGGCTTGCTAAAGGTTGAGCTAGATTTCTGTGAGAGCTGCATCTATGGAAAACAAAAGGTAGTCAGTTTTCAGTTGAATGGTGGACAAAATAAAAGTCAAAAGCTAGAGTTGGTTCACACTGATGTATGGGGACCAGCTTAGGAGCTCTCTTATGGTGGTAGGAGATGTTTTGTCACATTCATTGATGATGTAACAAGGAAGACTTGGGTCTATGCTCTCAAAGAAAAATCAGAAGTTTTTGGGATGTTCAGGATGTGAAAAACCATGGTAGAAAAGGAAATAGGCTATCAAGTTAAATGTCTAAAGTCTGACAATGGTGGTGAGCACACAAGTAAGGAATTTGCAGAATACTTGAGTCAACAAGGCATACGTGGGTTGAAAATTGTTCCTACAAGTCGTCAAGAGAATGGTGTTACTGAGCGAATGAACAGGACCATTCTAGAATGCGTGGGATGCATGAGACTACATGCAGGTCTCCCATTACACTTATGGGCTGCTGCAGTTGACACAACTGTTTACCTTATCGACAGAAGCCCATCTAGTGTGTTGGCTGGAGAAATACCACAAGAGAGATGGTTTGGAAAAAGGGTCAATTATTCCTATCTAAAGGTCTTTGATTACATTGCATATGCTTTGATTGAAAGGGAGGATAGGAAGAATCTTGATGCTAAGTCCTAAAAGTGTAACTTTATCAGATATGGTGGCGATGAGTATGGTTACAGACTTTGGGATTACGAGAATAACAAAGTCATTAGTAGTTGGAATGTGGTATTCCACAAAGAAAAGATGTACAAGGATCGTCAGACAGAGCATGGAAAAGCTAAATAATCAAAATATGTTGAATTAGATACGGTGCCCGTGAAGAGGACTCCAGCAAATCAGAGTGCATCTGAAGAAAATGTTCAAGATCAATCGATTATCAATGAGGAGGCAGTTCAAGAGGAACACAATGATTCACAGTAGACCAACAACTTTGAAGAACCTGTTTTGAGGAGGTCCACACGTGTGAGAAAGCAGAAAGAAATATTTGATCCATCATCAAATATTGTTCTGAGCCATGTCTTGTACAAAAATTCGGGAGAACCGGAGACTTATGAGGTAAAAAAAAGATACATCTCACTTGCAGTGGGAGAGTGCCATGAGAGACGTGATGAGCTCTTTACTTTAGAACAAGACCTGGGAACTGACCAAGTTACCTGCAGGAAAAAGGGCCTTATTAAACAAATGGGTGTACAAGGTTAACAATGAAGCTCATGGGAGTATCAGATATAAGGCCAGACTTGTAGTCAAAGGTTTTTTTCTTAGAAGGAAGGGATTGACTACTTTGAAATTTTTTCGCTAGTAGTGAAGATGACCTTAAGAAGAGTTATGTTGTGCATTGTTGCAGTGGAGGAACTTCATCTCAAGCAGTTAGATAAAAACATGGTGACTTAGATAAACAACTATACATGGCGCAACCTGAAAGTTTTGAAGTCAAAGGTAAGGAGCACATGGTATGTCGCTTGAAGACAAGCTTATATGGCTTGAAACAAGCTCCGCGACAATGGTACCTAAAGTTTGATGGTTTCATGGAAGAAAAAGGTTTTGGACACTGTGAGTCTGAGGATTGTGTCTATTTTCGCAAGTATAGCAATGTTGATATTGTGTATCTCTCTTTATATGTGGATGACATGCTAGTGGCTAGTTCAAATGTGCAGAGAATTGCTGAAGTGAAGGAGATGTTAGCATCACAATTTGCTATGAAAGGCTTGGGAGAGGCCAAGAATATCCTAGGCTTGAAAATCATCAGGGATAGGAAAAACAAGAAGTTATGGTTGTCACAAGAAGACTATGTGCACAAGGTGCTGAAGAGATTCAACCTAGACAAGGTAAAACTGGTTGTGACTCCTCTAGGTAGTCACTTCAAACTTTCCAAGGACATGTGTTCGAGCACTCCAGTTGTGAAGGATGAAATGGCAGTAGTTCCATATGCATCAGCAGTGGGAAGTTTGACGTATGCCATGGTGAGCACGAGACCAGACATTGCACAGGCAGTGGGAGCAGTGAGTCGATACTTGCAGAACCTAGGCAAAGAGCATTAGAATGCAGTGAAATGGATATTGAGATATCTGGCAGGTACACCAAATTACTCTCTTTGCTATGGTAACACATCCCTAGAATTGGAAGGCTTTGTGGATGCAGATCACTCGGGTGATAGAGACAGTGGCAAGAGCACCATGGGATATGTCTTTATAGTTGCAGGTACAGTAGTGAGTTGGGTATCTCAACTGCAGAAAGTGGTGGCTCTTTTGATGACAGAAGCCGCGTATGTGGCGATCATAGAAGCCTCCAAGGAAATTATGTGGTTACAAGAGTACATGGAGGAGCTACATCGAAAGCAGCCAATCAATACACTATGGAGTGATAGTCATAGTGCAGTGCATGTAGCTAAGAACGCAGCGTATCACTCAAGGACAAGACATATCAAGAAGCGTTATCACTTCATCAGGTCAGCAATGAGGGATAATGAGCTGAAGCTACGAAAGATAGATGGCTCAAATAACCCTGTTGACATGTTAACCAAGGTTGTAGATAGCGAAAAACATGTCTTATGTACTACCACCATTGGTGTTACTTCATGTTAATTGATGAGGAGTATTGCAGAGGCACAAGAAAACAAGACTGTCGCAAAGTTGCTTGGTGCATGAGGTATATTTATCTTCAAATGGAAGATTGTTGGCAGGTGAAGCCAAATATACTTTGGCAGAGCTCAAGGTCGAGTTGGTAGAGCGCAAGGTTGAGCTGGCAGAGCTCCAGGTCGACGTCGAGATAGAGCGGGAGGTCGAGGTCGAGGTCAAGCTGGGCCCCCTTTTGTCTTTTCACATTTGTTTGGTTTTCAAGACAAAAGGATCCTCTGTAGAAAGATAGTAAGAAAAAAAAAGATAGAAAGCATTTTGTTGAGATAGAGACAGAGAGAGGCGGGAAAAATGTAGAGTGAAAAAGGAGAGGAAAAATTAAGGTTGAGTTATCAGAGAGAGAGAGAGAGTTCTCACTCCTTCGTTCTCTAATCTTGAGAGAAGTTCATTCTTGTACCCCAACCTTTTCTGTCTAGTGAATTTTGCAGAGTGCCTCTGCACAGAGACGTAGCCCTAGTTGGGTGAACTTCAAAAAGAAATCTTTCTGTCATACTCCTTCTTTGTTTGTCTTGCTGTGAGTGATTCATTGCAGATTGAAGAAGTCAAGAGGATAGTTTCCTAACACTTAGCACCCTCTGGGTTGGTTCGATATGCTGGTTTAATTGGAAGGGGTGCCCCTGGGATCAGGTCTATTTGGTGCTCTATTCCCCTGATGGGAGGAACTCCATGAGGTAGTTCATCGAGGAACACATCTGCAAATTCGACTAGGAGAGACTCAACTAATGGGTTCAGCTTTTTCTCTCCCTTACCGTGGTCACTTTCCACCATGTGTAAATCAAAAATAGGTTTTTGTTTAGTTATGGCTCTCTCCACACAGTTAATCCCCTTAAATAGGTTCTTTGGTTTAAGTTGGTCATCTATGGAATGCTGTATTTGGGATGGGCTTAGAGGTGAAAGGGTAATGGTGTGGTCAAGCATCTTAAGGTGTAAATGTTCTTCTGACCATCATGTTTCACAACCCTATCATACTGCCAAGGTCTCCCAAGCAATCCATGGCATGCCTCCATAGGAATAACATCACGTAATACATCATCCGAATAATACTTCCTTTATAGACAAAGAAACCAATACCTGTCGGTTCACCTGAATCTCGCTTCCTGAACTAAGCTAATATAGCTTGTAGGGGGCTAGATGTGCCGTAGCAGGTAGCTGCAATTTCTGGTCCAAATGTAATTGAAGCCATATTAGTACAACTACCTCCATCAACAATCAAGGAACAAATAATACCCATAATAATGCAGCGGGCGCGAAAGATAGTTTCACTCTGCTCATCTTTTGTCTCAGACTTGGAGAACAACGTCTTGCGAAAAACCAGCAGCTCGCCCTCATCAACCTCGGCTATGTACTCATCTCCATCAACTAGTGCATCTTCAACAGCATTATTTGGTTGATAATCAGTTTTGTCCTCCCAATCTCGCAAGGTCATTACAATTCGGTTGGGAAAATTAGCTTGGAAGTGTCTAACCCTTTGGCACTTGAAACACCTTCCCTTTGCTCTATCCTCTCGGGGAGTATCAAACTTCCTTAGACCAATCAGCTTAGGATCATCTTTGGCCAAAGGTTTATCCTTAGTTGTGGGCCTAAAGGGGGTATTGATGGGTAAAACGGGTACAACTCGGACAAGTCAACATGGACGGGTAAACGATTCAACTTCCCAAAAATTGAAGAGACACGTTCCCTCCAAAATCTAAAAATAGCAGTTATAAAATTGAACGGCATGATCACAACTTGGAGATGGTAATTCCTAATACTTGAAGGTCAGACTCTGAAGCCCCGAGGAACAGGTGGGCAGCGATCTCCTGCCATTAACCTCCTAGGTCACAACATAAAACAAGAGCACAGAAGAGGTCTCATTAGACCGCGACCTATGACTTGGTGAGTCCCAATCTATCTCATATACCTTCCATGCCTCGACCAAGTGTACGCAACTCCTAACACATTGCTTGAAGCTAAAAATTTGTTAGCAAACTTGCAGCTCTCTAATAGAGACGAGAACAACAAGGTATCCGAAAGCTAGTCGCAGTAGAATGAAACGAGGCGACCTCTCAAAGGTCACAACTTCAAGACGGTAATTTAGGCACCACGAACTCTGAGCTCGTTGGGCCTAAAGGGGGGTACCCGGACAAGTCAACATGGATGGGCAAAACTTGGACAAAGTCAACCTTGAATAGGCCAGAGGCCCCATGCCTTCAATACCAAAAAGCCAGGCTCACTGAGTCAAAGAGGAAAGGTGGGTAGCGACCTCCCAGGTGATCGAGCCATGAGCTCACTAACTGACCTATAGACCAACTTCACGACCACTCCGTGGACGTCAAGGGTCTCGACTGTCTCTTCTGGGAGGTCGGGTTGAGTGATCATAGGTTCATGACATATGTTAGGAGACGTGCACAATTAGTCGCAGCATGGAAGATGTATGAGAAGAGTTATGAGTTGCCAGGTGGTACCTCTTTCGAGCCCATTTAGGAGGTTAATGGAAGCAGGACGCTCCCCACCTATCCTTGTTGACTTTGTGAGTCAGACTATCGGGTATTGTAGGTTGGGTCCTTGGACCCATTTGGATCCGGGTGCTGCCCGTTCATACCTGTGTCTCCCATCATTACCCCCCTTTAGGCCCAGCGAGCTTAGAGTTGGTGGTGCCTAAATTACCATCTTGAAGTCGTGACCTTTGAGAGGTCACCTCGTTTCATTTTGCTACTGCCAGCTTTGCGATACCTTGTTGTTCTCGTCTCTAGTAGAGAGCTGCAAGCTTGCTAATAGCTTTTTAGCTTCAGGCAGTGTGTTAGGAGTTGCTTACACTTGGTCGAGGCATGGAAGGTATATGAGACAGATTGGGACTCACCAAGTCGTAGGTCGGGGTCCAGGGAGACCTCTTCTATGCTCATGTTGTAGGTTTGTGACCTAGGAGATCGGTGGTAGGAGGTCACGGCCCACCTATTCCTCAGGGCTTCAGAGTCTGACTTCCAAGAATTAGGAAGTACCATCTCCAAGTCACGACCCTTAAGAGATTGTGTCGTTCAATTCTGTAACGGCTATTTTTGGTTTTTGGAGGGAACGTGGCTCTTCAATTTTTGGGAAGCTAAATCGTTTAACTCCAGAAAACTTATCTGCTTATTTTTGAAAAGTTGCTTCGCCTCGGTTTCAAAGAGTAATGACCCGTTCCAGATTTGGAAAGGTTGCCCCGTTTCGATTTTCGAAGGTCGCTGCCTTTAGCAGCCCAAGAGACTCCTTATCCTGTAATTTCTTACTGCAGTTTTTTTTTTTTTTCTTGGTAGAAATGAGGGCCACATCTTGGATCTTCAAGTCAGCACCTTCTCAAGCTCTTTTTGGTAGAGCTCGAGGCACTGTTGCTGCTTCTTCTACTACAGCTCCTAATACCAAAATTCTTGCTCCCCAGCGTAGAGAGAGACAGGTCGTGGCCAAGAGGAGTTGCGGTGCTTCCAAACGAAGCTCGATGGCCGCTGGGATGCAGCCTTCTGACAATCTCATCAAGATTCTCAACCTGCAAAGGAGGTCCCTCCGAGCTCTTCTGGGAAAGGGAAGGCCTCAATGACCTCGGGGCCCAAGCCTACATTTCAGGGTTACGCCACCAGGAGGTTGGCGTTACTCTAACACGGTTGGGGAATGATGCCCTGGTGACTCACCCTTTTAAGGGGACTACGAAATGGGTCCCTGATATTGCCATGGAGTCGTCTGATTCCCTTCTTTAATGGGCCCACTCCCAATCCCTCCTAATGGAGTGCACTCCTTCCGTTGACCAAGAAATCTTTCGGTAATTGACTGATGAGGAGCTTGACAAGTTCAGCTCCTCCCTCTAGACCGTAGTGAGTTTCTGTGACCTTTCATGAATTTGTAATTGGTCTAATTTTATTCCAATTTTTACACTAACCTTTTTCCTCTCTTATTTGCAGGATCATGTCTTCCTTAATAAGCGCCTAAGGAGGAAGGCTGGGAAAGCCAAAAAGGATCAAGAGTTTGCCTCCCTGATTGCCGAGCTCTAGAATTCTAAGGCCCGCCTGGAGAAGGAAAATGTTGAGCGTATGGTTTCTGTTAGCGAGGAAAACACCTCTGTTGACAGATCAGCAAGACCAGAAAGGAGATTGATGAAACCAAAGCCAACAGCCAAGCCATGTCTGAGACTCTGGAGACAGCTCATAAGAGGAATTTGGAATTGATCGACTTCAGCACCCCGCAAAAGGAGCTCGTTCAAGTTCAGCTAAATTGGAAGTTCCAAGGCCTTTGTGATGAAAATGGCAACCTCAACATGGAGAAGCCTGAGCAAAC
Source organism: Parsonsia alboflavescens (assembly GCA_028571225.1). Classification (NCBI taxonomy): domain Eukaryota; kingdom Viridiplantae; phylum Streptophyta; class Magnoliopsida; order Gentianales; family Apocynaceae; genus Parsonsia; species Parsonsia alboflavescens. The sequence goes on along the minus strand of JAOXNR010052648.1, from coordinate 2,600 downwards.
CCCTACCTACAAAGAGTATGTGGAGACTCTAATACAGTCCTAAGTGATGGGGTTATACATAGAGGTAGTGGACAAGCATAATGGACAAGCATAAAGCGATCAACCCCGAGATAAGGACAACCCTGAGTACGACGCTCAACTTTACTATCCAGGGCTGGTCACTCCTCTTCTTCTAGAGCAAGGCAATCTAAATCAAGCTTCTCAAAAGGAGGTCGCTGCAACCGCGGTCCAGGCTCAAGTTGGCCAGGTTGATGAGGGCCCTTCGGGAAAGGGAAAGGGAATGGAGCTCGTGGAGGCAGCCCCGAAGATTGAGGTCACAGAGAGAGGGCTCTTGGATGTCAATCGTCATGCCACGATATCACCTGAAGGTATACCCATGTTTCGCGATGTAGATTCGTTTCGGGAAATTTATCCACACCTCATTCGTACCTATTTTACAGGAGGTACTTAACCTTTCCCAAGTCGCTTGTCGATCTCTTTTGTAGCCTTTTTATTTGACCACATTGTCTTCTATGTTGCAGGCCCTTCTAGGATTGTTGAGGCAGAGATCACGGCTAAAAAGGGGGTTCCCTCGAGCAGATCTGAGCCAATCAACATCCCAGGGGATGAGGATGATGAAGATGATGTTCCTCTAGTCCATCGTCAGCTAAGGAAGTAATGGAAGACTACATGAGGTGGCAAGGGAGAAGATTTTTGTAACGGAATAGGGCTTTTTCAATCTTTCTCCTTGGATGTTTTGAATGTTCACTCCTTTTGATTTCTGCACTTGTACTGAATATCTTCGCATGAGGTCTATTTGAGGCCTCCTTTCTTTTCATATATCAATTTGCATTTTTCTGCTAAATATTCTGTCTTTGCTTTGGCACTTTTGAACTTGAGGCAAATTACACAAAGTGAAATCTTGATAAGCTTTAAAAAGGAAAACTAAGCCGAGGTGATTGCTGGGGTCTTATTGCATTTCAGTGAGGTCCTTTATTATAATGTCTAGCTGTGAGGTCTACAATGTTTGAGTACCTTTAGGCATTAGAATTTCTTTAGATGGCAAATGTTCCAAGGTCTTAGGAGTTGTCTTCCTTCGAGATCAGCGAGCTTATAGCTCCCTCCTTTGTGAACTTCTTGGACTATATAAGGTCCTTCCCAGCTTTCTTGTAGCTTGGTCAATTGACCTTGTTCGCCAACATCTGACCTTTTGAGGACCATTTCTCCAACTGTGAAATGCCTTGTTTTCACTCTTTTGTTGAAAAATTTTGTAACTTGCCTTTTGTAAATTCTATTAACTTCCATTGCTTTATTTCTAACCTCTTTAAAGAGGTCAAGGTCTGTCGTTCTCTACAATTCGTTTAAGACTGAATTGCATTCAGTCACTCTTAGAGACTTTATTCCAACCTTGACTGGCATGACTGCTTTTGCCCAAAAGCAGAGGTTGAATGGTGTTTCCTAGTAGTTTTTCTAGGTGTTGTTCTATATGCTCATAGAATGCTTGGTATTGCATCCGACCATGTAGGTTTGCCACCCTTTCTTTCGAGCTTGGTGAGTCTTTTCTTGAGTGCTTCTAGAATAGTTTTGTTTGTGAGCTCAGCGAGCCCATTTGATTGGGGATGAGCTACAGAAATCAGCCTTTGTTCAATGTTCAAGTTCTCTCAAAATGTCTTGAGTGGGTCGCCAATGAACTGTCTTCCATTGTCTGAAATTATAGTTCGAGGAATCCCGAAAGTACACAAGATATTTCACGATACAAAATACTGGAGTTTTGGTGATGAAATTGGTGCCATTAGCTTTGCCTTGACGCATCTCGTGAAGTATTCTATGGCAACAATAAGGAATTGAACACCCTCCACTCCTTTTTGGAAATGTCCTAGTATGTCAATCAGTCAGATATCAAAAGGCACTGTTTCATTGATGGATTGATACCTTGTTGGCGGCACATGTGATTTATTCCCATGTAATTCGTAGCTCGAGCATTTCTGTATGGTCTTCTCAATGTCCGAAACCATTAAGGGCCAATACTACCCTGTTCTTTTTATTTTCTTTTCAACGGTCTTTCCTTCTATGTGTGATCCATATATTCCAATGTGTACCTCTTCAATGATGTATTGTCCCTCTCCTTGACTTGGACATTTGAGCAATGGCCAAGCATATTACCTCTTGTATACCTCGTCATCTCCTATTAGGATGTAGCAAGGTTACCATTTTCACACTTGGCGAGCTCCTTTAGGGTCTTGTGGAGGTCGCCATCCTTGAGGAATTTGTAGACTGGATATCCTGATGCAGTCGGAAACAGAATCTGAAGATTCTTCTTGTTTTGAAACTTGCAAAACAAGAAACGAAAATAAAACGTGATCCAATTTTCCTTCTAATCAAACTTCAACGCAAGTAGTTAGAAGACGAAAATTAAAATCAGGCGAAAACAAATTTTCGAAGTAGTCAAAAATTGCAAGAGTCGAAAAGTGGCAACTTTAATTCATCAAAAACTCTCTCCTCCAGCTCTTAGACATTCATCCTTATTTATAATAGTTGGAGTTTTGTGTTCCTAATCAAACTAGGAAATAGAATCCAAGTAAACTACTAAAGCTAAATATTGTTTTCCTAATCAGACTAGG
>JAOXNR010052647.1:0-15977 GCA_028571225.1 Parsonsia alboflavescens | reverse complement strand
TTGGATAAACTCAAATCATAGACTCGACTCGTAAAATTGTAGAGTTTCTGTCCTGTTAAATATATATATATATATATATATATATATATATATATATTATACAATTTATATAACGTTACAATAAAATAAATATCCCAATAAATGTGAGAAACAAAGTCTAAAATTTAAATTTATAATTAATTCTAAATTAAATGACAAAAAAAACTAACAAGTTTTAGAAAATTAAAATCCATCCAACATTGTTTAAACCATCAATAATCAAAAGCGAGTGTCATGAAAACATAAAAAGAAATAATCACAATTGAGATTCAAGAAATTCCATTGCAAGATCATCATCACTAGCTGCTTGTTCATCATTACTATCATCATCATCAAACTAAATATCCAAATTATCTTTAGAATCCAAGCGGCTTGAGTTCTCTACATTTTCCACCTTAGGCACGGCATGTCATTTTCATCGACTTGAACTTGTGCTTCCTCACCTATTAGACTAAATCCAAATCAATCTTGACTTGATTCATCATGTTCATCACATATCCATTCATCATTTGAACTACAGTCTTCAATTTCAAATGAAGGATCATTCTTTCTTTGTTTATGTTTATTTGTCAACCTCAAATTACACATCAAATAAATCAAATCACTCATTTTTTTGTGACTCAAACGATTTCTTCTTTTTGTATAAACCTACAAAAATGTATAAAAGTTAAAAACATATTCAGTATAATATACTTACACTATAATATTAATAAAATAATTAATGCTTATTATCTAATAGTATAACTTAACTTACCATATCAAATGCACTCCAATTACGTTCACATTCAAGAGGACTACAAGTCAAACTCAATATTTTAATTGCAAAGTGTTGTAGCTCGTGGCATTGGTCACCATATGAATTCCACCATTTTGCTGGAGCCTTTTTATCTCTTGTCATGACTGCCTCCTCAATGCCAAATAAACCTTCTACATCATGAAAATCATCCATTTGCAAGTCTATTCCAGTCGTCTCTTCTTTATCAGGCACTAATCTCCTTAAACATTCATAAAACCCAAGCTTGATATCATGACCAGTATGGAAATCATGATCATAGTGATATCCATGATTCAAGAAATATACTGTAAGATGCAAGTTGGAACTCCCACCTTTCGTCAACAATGTTCAAAATTGGCTCATACCTAAAAATTAGAATAAACAAGACACATTTAGAAATAAATATTAAACAAATGCATATAAATTAATAAACATAAATATAGTATATATGATATATATGTACCCTTTCTTGACATGATTAAAGTTGGACTTAATGTTTTCTCTTACTTGAGATATTTCTTTATAAATGAATTCCATAGTCAGTACATCCTTTGAATCAACTAATTGCAAGACTTTCACAAGTGGAATAATAGCCATAAGACAAAGACCCACATACTTCCAAAATCGGGAATCCATGATAAAACTAGACCTCCAAGTGGCTAAAGAAAACATGTTCATTAAATGACCCTTTAATCCATAAAGACATCCCAAAGTCAAATAAGAAGTAACAAACCGAGTTGTAGCAGGCGAATTAAATCTCTATTGTTTGTAAAATGCCTCAAAATACTAATCAATAGGGTTCTTGAATAAATAAAAGAAGTCACCTCTTTTTGCTTTTCTGATGGTTGTTTGATGAATTGTAAGTTTTTTCTCAAAATCTTCTGATGTCAAGTCAATGCAATATGCAGCGCAAGGTGTCCAAAACAACTTTGTTCTTTTCTCCATCAACATTGCAGCATTATCAATCACTAATTACACAATATCTCTTCTCCCACCATCTCCACCACTTTATCTAACATTTCAAAAATTTATAAATTTTTTTTTTTAGAAATCTCTGATGCATCAATTGAAGTTAAAAACACAGTGCCTTTAGGGCTATTCATCAAGAAATTGCAAATATACCTCCTCTTTTTATCTGTCCAAGAATCTGACATAATAGTACAATCTGTTTTTTTCTATTCAATCCAATACTCCTCAATGACACTTTCTGTATCTTCTAAAATTTTTTTAAAAAACTTCACCCTCATTTCTTGGTAAGATCTAGGCTTAAAGCCAAATCCATGTCTAGCCACAATATCAAAATTTTTAATGAATTCTGGATTTTTCACACAATTAAAAGGAATGTCATTTGTGTAGAAAAACTTGTAAATCTGGTTAAAAGCAAGGTTTTTAAAATCGAGAGTTTAAGTAAACTCGGATCGTAAACTCGGAGAGTTTACATCCTGAATAAATAAATAAATTAAATAATTTATATATCATCACAATAAAATAAATATCCTAATAATATAGAAAAAAAAGGTCTAAAGTTCATATTTATAAGTAATTCGAAATAACATTACAATAAACTAACAAGTTTTATAAAACTAAAATCCTTCTTACATTGTTTAAAACATCAACAATCAAAAGCAAATATCGTGAAAACATAAAAAACTACATCAATATTAATAAAAACATAAAAATTAAAATTTTGATATATTAGTACTTTAAAAAAATTTAGGTCTTATTAGATAAAATAATTGGAAATTATTAAAAATGTTACAAAAGTTTAAAAATTAAATTTATATATATTATACAAATATGAGATATTTATAAATGTATTATTAAAATACACTTGAATAATATACTTATATTCTATCTTATTTTTTAGAAAAGTAGTGATATATAAAATATCTTAATTAATGCGAGGTATTTGTTTGCTGGCGAGTTGGTAAGTGCGCATCGCAGCTACATTGTGCACCCAGGATCGACTCCTTGCGGGTGCATTTCCAAAGTAAATTTATTTTTTAAAATTTTTGAAATAGTTAACTCGGACGATTTTACCGATTTTATGGAGTTGACTTGTGAGTTGATCGATTTTACCTCCTTTTTTGATTTTGATTCGATTTTACACATTTCTACCCCCTAAAATCATAAATTCGTGTGAGTTTACGAGTTGACTTGCGATTTTGACAACCATAGATACAAGCATCTTCCCTTAGTTCTTTCTTCAACATTTTATTCAAAGTTTGTCTGATTGTGACTACTACTTCCAACTCTAGAGCTTCTACTCTTCCAAAAGTCATTTAAAGTGCTCCCTTTACTTGTTTGATTTTGTGATGCTTCTACTTCCTGATCTACTTCAAGATTTATGTCATTATCAGCGTTATTCCCTGACCCATACATTTCCCTTTTTTTTCCTTTTCCTCAACTTTTGCTAAGATTAAAATCTTCTGTTTTACTTCGTCAGAAACAGATAAACAAGGTTCAACATCTCTATGTTCCAGCTAAATGATGCTTGAATTGAAAAATTCCACCACTAAAACCTTTATTGCAATATTTACACTTTGCTCTTCTAGCATTTCCATCAACAACAATAGCATGTTCCCACCCAATATCAACACGATTCTCATTAGAATTTTTTCTCTTTGGTGGCATTCTTATGAAGCAAGGTTGTTATTTGTTAAACACTTGACCAGAAAAATACATTTACAAAACAAATTCACTCATTCACAATCACATAATACATTATTCAACTTTCAATTTTATTATTATTATACAAGGAGAAGTGTTTCTTTCACCATTGGCATACATAAGCAAAAAACAAGGCCTAGAAACAACATTATGGTAGACAAATTCACAAAATGATTTAGCCAATTCTGATATATAAGTAGAATTGAAAAATGAAAAGGTTAAATGCAATCTCCAGTATCAAATATACTAGCTGGTCTTCTCTGAAGCTGAAATATAGAACTTAACGTTTAAAGTCATTTGATCATACAACATCAACTTCTTTCTATTTATTCCTTTATTATTAGTTAAGTAATTTTTTGGATTACACTTTGAAATTCCGTCTACAACAATAGTAAATAGTGATTTAGTACAAACACTAACATCAAATGACAAATTAAAACTTCCACAGTATTTCAAGTTTAGCCCAATTACCAGAATTGAAATTTTTAACCATGGCAAATTCAAAGGCTGCAACATCCTTTTTTTTCTCTTGCAGTGATCTTTCTACGCTTTGAATTCATAAATTGATGTTTCAACAAATAGCTTCATCTCCTAAAAGATCTGATTTTTCATTAGTCATAAATTTCATTTATCTGAATTAACCAAAATTTCCCTAATTTGGCATGTCAACTTAGAGTTAAATAAATTAAAGACCATATTTTGGTTCTTATGTTAGATTATTTAACAAAGGTTCTAGTAGTCTCTGTCTCAATTATCTAAATAGAAAAACTAGAAGAATGTTCTGCTTTGAAAGGAATAGAGAAGAGATATCTTCAGACACAATAACAAAATTGCAAACATAATAATAATAACTGAGAGACTGTTCTACTTTGAAAAACTAGTGGTCTCACAAAGACAAACACAATACTTGTAGAGGAGAGGAGAGGAGAGGAGAGTCGAGACACAAAAAGATAGCCGATGGCTCGATAGGCTTACCTCTTTAGCTTCTCTAGCTCTATCCAAAATAGAGGAGATATTTGCACTCTTTAGATTTTAGCTGTTCAGTTCAGCAACTTTGGCTTCAAGAATCAGTAGCACCCTCACAGTCGACAGTCAAGATTCTCGTAGTCGGTAGGTTGGAAGAAGAAAAAGAATAGAGCTCTGGATTTGGATTGTGGAGAGTTAAGACTGGAAGAAGAAGAAGAGTCTGGATTGTGGAGACTGGAAGAAGTCGTGGTGGGAGGCTAGAGCTGAACTACAGAGTCACCGATGGTCCGACACTGAGTTGGATTTGAAGAAATGAAATGCCGTGGTGTATTTTTGATATTTTGAATCTTTGATCTGATGTCTAATTTGAATTGAAAGGGGGTAAATAGGTCGGGTCACCGAATTCAAATGGGATCGTTTTATTTTTAGCTGGAAATTGGGGGAAATAGGTGAACTCGGTCAACTTGCACAATTTTAGCAAGTTGACTCTCGATTTTACCGAGTCTGATGCGATTTTACATGTTTATATATTGTAAGATCTTGAACTCGTACGATTATATGAGTTAAATCTCAATTTTAACAACCATGTTGTTTGATATAAATCGGTTGGTAAAAAGTATTGCATTTATCAGTGGAAATTCTCAAAAATACCCAAAATTGAATTGGGTATTTCAATTATACACAATTTCTCAAATCATTTCAATTATACCCGATTTCAATTAGAAAATTTCACTGTATACCCAAATTGGTACGGATATCCAATTTGAGAAAAGAGACCCGTTGACCAATGGAAAAGACCCATTTACCCCCATTTAGTCGACCTTCTCCAAATTTGATAGGAATTCCAACGGGTTTCTTGGAGTTCATTCACCCGACCTTCCCTAAACCCTCATTCAAACGACCTTCCCACAACAAGGAAACCCGATCATTGTTCGTTACTCCTTAGTCCTCTCACAACCCATTTTTTAGCTCACCGGTGCCGTGGAAGAAGAAGAAGCTAGGCCGCTGCAAAAAAGAAAAAGTTAGACTGTCACCTCCTCGACTTTAGGTAAGTCCCATTTGCGTCATTTTAAATTTTTTTTTTTATCTCTATGATTATGCAAATGTTTGTGCTGTGGATTGTTCAAATTTGTGTCATCTTCTTATTTTTTGCTTTGGAACTGGAAATTGTAACAGTCATCATGTTGTTTTTTTGCTTCGGTTTGTACTGGAAATTATAATTGTCATTTTCTTAAAAAATTTTGTTCATAATAATTGATTGTTAAGCCTATTTGGAGGCATATTTGTGGGATAAACGATTCGGGAAGGTTGACATTAGACTTTTTGGGTTGAAAATGTGGAAGGTTGGGATAATCTCTAAAAAGTCGATATAATATATTGAAGGTCGGGATAATGTATAGAAGATTTGCCATTATTATTTCATTATTATTATTATTATAAAATTTTAAATATGGAAGGTCCGGATAATCTATAAATGGATGGGATAATATATTGAAGGTTTGGATAATATATGGAAGGTCTCCCATTCTTATTTCATTATTATTATTGTTATAAAATTTTAAATATGGAAGGTAAGGATAATCTATAGAAGGTCGGGATAATATATGGAAGGTCGGCCATTCTTATTTCTTTATTATTATTATTATAAAATTTTAAATATCATTGAAGGTCGGGAACATCTATAAAAGGTTGGGATAATCTATGGAAGGTCGACCATTATTATTTCATGATTATTATTATTAAAAAAATTTAGATATCACTGAAGGTCGGGGTAATCTATAGAATGTCGGGATAATATATGTAAGGTCAGGATAGTATATGGAAGGTTGACGTATTATTAATAATAAATTATTATTAAAATAAAAATTTAAATTTAAATTTATATTATTAAATTTGAAATTAAATAAAATTAATTTCATTAAATTTTAAATTAACTAAAAAATTATTATTATTATTAAATTTGAAATAAATTGTAACTTAAATAAAAATTATTATTATTATTATCAAAATAATTAAAAATTATTATTATTACACTATCTTTGCCCTGTCATGATTTATTATTTTTATCCACCAATGTTGTTTATACTAATTGAATTTAATTATTCAATGTACTTTAATGCTTAATATTTTATAATGATTGTCATAGCTTATTTTATTTTTTTTATAAATAAAAAACATTGTACTTTATATTAAGAAAGTAAAATAATAATATTATAATGACTCCACCGATGTCTATCTACTAAAAATAATAATAATAAGTTTGAACTATAAAATGTTTTAAAATTAAAATACTCGAGGTAAAGTTTTCTATATAATAAATTATTATAGATTTTTTTTTTGTGAAATATTATGTTCAGGAATAAAATAATACTTTTTTCATGAGATAACAAATTTTTTGGAGTCTATTTATTTACTGTACTTAGTGAGTTTAATTTAATGACTATCTAATTAATTAATTAATTATTTATTTATATTTGCAAAGATATGGACGATAGAGGGAGATGGTCTTATTGACATAGTTGTGTTATTCCTCCCGCTAAGATTATGAGTGCTTACTGCAAGTATTCGTGGATAGCAGAGGAGTAGAGGAGCAATTCAGGAGTGATCCATTCAAACACATGTTAGAGGTACCCCGATATGCCAGGCGTTTTCACACTCGTGCTGCATTTTATGTGCTTAGATGGAAGGTTCACTTCCTCGATGTTCACCCCGATGAGATATGGTTCTTCATCGGAGATAGAATACATCAATTAGAGTCTTAGGAGTATGCCCTAATCACCTGATTTCTATTTGGCCGGGTGGATACAGAGATTTTTGGGCGGCTGTTGTCGAGCGTATCCTCACATGATAGGTTATTGGGGCCCGATCCACTGACCCTGACACAAGCCCTTGCCAAGTTTAGGGTGATGGATGTTGGATGGCTGGAACAGGATGATGTCCTTAGCCATGCTTATGACATCATTGTCGGATACTGGATCTTGACATGTGAGTCTTCTACAGTCACTCTGTATTACATGTGGTCCATCCTCGAGGATTTGCTAGCAGCTGAGGTATTTCCTGATGCACCATGGGATGGAGTATGACACAACATTCCTTACGGCAACGAAGAGGCATTTATACAGCAATGCCTGGGTGATACTGGTATGACTTCAAGTCTACTATTTTAGTAAATTCTTACGATTTATATTCACTTTTTAATCCTTTATGAAAATGGTTTTTTCTTTCAATTCAGTGGTGGATGTGCTCCCACTCCTGTCCTTGCATCGGTATTTGTGCTTTGATGCTCCTCCCGGAGCTTCTAGACCCAGCGTTACATGGCACACGAGGTGCCTTTTTTTTTCGAAGACCGATTTACTCCACTTCCAAAGTACAGTGGCATCATCTATTAGATAGAGTAAGCAATCAACCTTTCCACTTGTAATTTTTTTCTTTTACTTTTTAAAAATCAGATGTTTATTAAATTAAATTTTGAATTACACAGGCATCTATTTCATCACCATACATAGAGCTAGATGAGTAGGAACGACAGATGCCTTATTAGAATGATTTTGACGACCTCCCTTATATTCCACCAGTATGTTGGGGGGTTTCAAAGCCCAACTCATTCTGGGAGGTTGTCCGACAGCAGCCACCCCCCATGCTATTATAGAGGTTGGTTTAATTATAGTTGAATTAGTAAATTTTAAATTAAATAGAGATGATTTATTGTCTCTAATGTTTTTATATATGTTTTTCTTTTAGTCACTTGCTTTGAGAGTTGGGGATGCCGAGATCCTAGGGGACAAGGAGGAGCATTTCGATTAGCCACGCCCATCTCCTGTGAGATCGGAGGGTCATGGGGCGGAGGAGGACCGCCACCAGGTATGTATCTCTTCATATTTGTTAAAATCAAGCATTCAATTCAATATGTATGTTTATTTTAAATTACGTTTAAAATTGTAGTGCGCTTTTGAGAGTGTTGAGAGGCCCAGTCTTCCTACTCTTACTAACGATGACATGATGGCCCAGCTCAGAACTCTATTGGTAGAGTTTGAGGAGCTGGTCCATGCTCGCTTAGAGTTGGCCCATGTCCAATTTGCTGAGCTTGTCAATGCTTTGAGGAGCAGAATAAGTAGGTGAGTGCTCAGTTGGACCAGCATGAGCAGGTGTGGCCTTGGTTCGGCACACGACTGTCCTACAACGATTGGATGAGCTAGAGCGTCGATAGAGCCTGGGCCAGCAGGGTGGTCAGACATCTCATCGTTCACATCAGGTTAGTATATATGCTTTACAATATGAATTAGTTAGCTATTGATTTTATTCCAATCTTATTTATTTTCCTTGAAACTAGCAGCAGTTGATTAGTCCTGGGCTTGATGCAGATTCGTTGGCTCCGTCTGTGGTCGACTCTATCCCCAGGTTAGTTCAGATTTGTAATAGTTCTATCTTGGTAATAGATAATATTTACGTTAATTTTCGTAATTAATGATGTTATTTCTTTAGAAATTCCCAATATTCTGATATTTCATGCTTGTCAGGCGAAGCCCGTCTTCTTTTTGCACGGGTGTTTTTCCTTTTAGCACTAGATAGGATAATCCGGTAGATGCCTTCTGTCTCAACTTTTGTCAAAGCCTTCCACAATAGGCCGTTCTGGATATTGACTTAACATCTCTTTAGCTTGTCAGCTCGAAGCATGGTGACAGGAGCTACAATTATAGGACGGCAGGTTAGATGACACTTTCATGAATGTCACGAGGGCAACAATAGCCAGGGAACTTTTCTTGTGCCGAGCAATAGTCTCCTGGTATGGGGGAAAGTTTCGTAGTTATCATTTTCCTTGTGGCATGAATGAAAGTGGCATCCAACCCGTCGTCTTGTAATTATGGCTCATGTCACCATGCTTCGTGCTTCGGTCTGACAAGCTAAAAAGATGGGAAGTTAATATCTAGAACAGTCTATTGTGGAAGGTTTTGACAAAAGTTGAGACAGAAGGCATTTGCTGGATAATCCTATCTAGTGCTAAAAGGAAAAACATCCGTGCAAAAGGAAGACAGGCTTCGCATGACAAACATGAAGTATCAGAATACTGATGATGCAGTAAAATTAGAATACCTATTTCAATTTGGGTATATTTGGGAATTCCTGTAGAAATAACATCACTAATTACAAAAATTTACGTAAATATTTTATATTACTAAGATAGAACTATTTTTTGTGCGTAATAGCCGGAGGGTGATGCCGGTGAGAGGGAGATGGTAGATCCGTCTGCTCCAATCGAGGTCTGGACTACTGACCAGGTTAGTTTAAACATCTCTCTGTTTTTGAATTTTTCATATGTGAACCTATTTTCGTAATTAGTAAATTTATTTTAAATAATGGGTGGAGGGGGATGCCAGCGAGAGGGAGGCTTCACTCGTTCGACCTAGTTCTATTGTACATGACCTTGTTTTTCAGGTGAGAGAAGACATACTTAGCTAAGTTAATTAGTATTTTTTTATTTCATATTTCTATGTCTTGTTTAGGTGTCATTTAAATTTAATGTTTTTACGTTCTAATAATTTGAATTAAAATTATGTCAGGAGGGAGGATGTGTTGTACGGACCAAGGTCCGAGCAACAAGCCTCATGTCACCTTTCACGGATCTCTCTCACCCTATACATTCTAAGCCTCCAAAAAAGAAGCCTAAAATGTCTATGAAAGGGAGAGAGGTGGGTTCGGTAGAAGTGCAGGGGGGTCTCCGTGGTATTTCTAGTTGACACTACCGATACCTAGAGCCGCTCGGATATTTTCTACTCTTCGGGGGAATCAGAGAAGTATTTACATAATTTCGTTAATTCAATAAAGCTTTCGTTCCTTGATTAAGTTACTATGTCTTTTTTAGTATGTCAGAGTTATTAATTATATTTTTCTAACAATTGTGATTTTTCTGTGGCAGCTGCTCGACGGGGGGAATCCTTTCCTTTGACGGGACCTTTTTGAGGATAGTTCGAGATTGCACACAGGAGCTAAAGGACCCTCATGTTGATCAGTTCATCGAAGTGTTCCGACTGGTAGCTAAAGAGCATCCGGCCGAATTCCCTATGGTGCAGAGGCTCGCAGACTATGCTCCATATTGCTTTCACCAACTCTAGAGCTACCAGGAAGCTTGAGACGTTCGAGTTCAATGATGGTTCTATCGGCTGGGTGAAGGGAGAGGGAGATGATGATGAGGTCTCCTGGTGGCAGTTGATGAGGTAATAAATATAGTTATTATTTAAGTTTTTATTTTAAGTTAAATTTCATCTTGAACAGAATTTTTTTTTCTAGTGTATTTGTAGGTCTTGATGCCATGTTGCCACAAAAATCACAGGGTACTTCTACGGATCTCGCCGAAGGGTCCAACACCGGTGAAGGTCAAATTATATGATCCGAGGCCAGCACAAACTAAAGTGGCAAAGGCATCCAGGCCAAAGATGCTAGAGCCGGTCTGTATGATGTTTACGACAGTCTGGCTATTATTTCATGTTGAGAGTTGCTACTGATCCACCTCCCAAGATCAGATATGAGTTCATGGGCACTGGAGCAATACCGATTCAGCCAAATTTGACTAGCTGTGTGACCTACGTTGCACATTACATGGCGCAGCTGTTGAGGGGATATGTTTGGACGATGTCATCATGGGATGACATTCCAGATGCACCCCAGCACCTTAGGAACAAGATGACTTCGATCACATTTGAGTATAGCAGCAGCATGTAGATGTCTCAGTGATTTTTTAGTTTATATCATGTATATATTTTGGACAACATTTAAATAATGTAAATGAAAATGAAATTATATTAGTTGTTTCATTTATATTATGTAATTAAAAATAATATGAAAGAAACTACAAAGTGATGATTCATGTAAAAAAAAATTCTCCAAGTCATGAATCATATAAAAGGAATATGAAAATAATTAAAAATCATAAAAATAGGACAGTGACAAAGACATGCTTCGGTTTCTCGTTTGGCAGTGACAGTGACATGCCTTGGTTTCTCGTTTGGCAGTGACAATGACATGCCTTGGTTTCTCGTTTGACAGTGACAGTGCAAAAAATAGTTAGATAAACAATTGAGAAGATGAGAAATGAGTTTAGAATGGGAAAAAAGCTTTTTAGCTGTTTGAAATGGTGGAAGGTCAGGATCGGTATAATTGTTTGAAGGTCGGTATTATTTTTCAAAGGTCAATGCAAAGACTTGGAGAACTTGACTTGTGAAAAGTCTTTCATCGACCTTCAAAAGATAATACCGACCTTCTACCTACAATCCCGACCTTTAGAAAGCTCATCCCAACTTTCCACCATTTCAAACGAGAAAAGTTAGTTTCCCATTTCCAAGCCTAATTCTTACTTCTCCAGTTGTGTACCCAAATTTTTTCCCCCCAATTTCATTACTACAGAAGAAGAAGAAGAAATATGGTCAAGAAAAATAAAAAATCATGTAGTAGGATAAATGAAAATATTGAAAACTAATAAGAATATGAAAATCGATTACAAGTCATGAATCATCTCAACACTAACATCGCCTTCAAAAACATCCACACTCTCATGGGCGACACTTACATTAACATTAACAAACACTCTCTTTTCAACTATCGCCTCCAATATTTGTCCAGAAACCAGAGATTGTTGAGTAGATCTCTAGTAGATGGGTGCCCTTCTTAAGCATGATCATTCGAAAATGTAACCTCTACTTCGGGTGGGGGGGCTTTTGTGGCTGCATTTGGACAAGTTTGACGATTGTGTCCCTTTCTTTTGCACATCATGCAAGTTTTCTTCCGTCGAACTGTTCACTTCAAGAGACGAACCTCCCTTCTTGTGGTCTTCTTACCTCCTTTCTTGCAAATGATGCATTTACAGCCACATCTTCCAAACTTGTAATTTTGTTCAAAGTTGAAGATAACGGAACAAGCTGTATTGAAGTTGCCTATGCCTTTCTCAATATTTCTGTATCAAATGAATTTCCACGGCACAGAGAATAGTAGTGAGTCCCAATTTCCCTATAACAAATTAAAAATGAGAAAAAATAAATTGGGATTATGATTTTAAATCTAATTTCGAAACAATAGAGAAGGTCCAGACGGTTGAACCTACCTTATGAAAGGTCTACTCAGAGACTCGTAAGGTCGGTTCGGCCATCTAGAATGTATGTTTAAATTATACAAAGGTTTTTCAATACCTGACAGTAGCAATGGCATGTTTACACAGAATTCCTTCTACATCTCATCTCCGACATCTATAAGTCCTTCAAATCATATCTGCAACAGCACTTGCTTCTCGTGGGGGATTATCGATGACATACTCCTCCCTATTTCGAAAGGATGTAGTAAGCAGCCTTTATAGGTCAACCAAAAGAGCTTCCTCCTCAATCCGTTCCATAGCACGTTTGGTAATAATAGTAGGCATTGTAGCGGTTGCTTCTTGGTGTTTATTGAACCAACTCCGACACATACCCCTATAAAACTCGTGAGCAGATGTAATTGACAATTTCTGAGCTTTCTTGATCTTTTCATCGAAGGACTTTACAATATTGCTTGTAATTTGGTTGTATCGATTCTTCGGATAGTAAGCACGTGACCAACCTGATCGCCCTACCTCAACATCCAACCACTGATGAACCCCCTAGGGTGCATATGTTGAATCTTCCCAAAGTGGTGGTCGCATTTGTGCATATCATAGGCATATGCAGCACTTTTGAACATGAGGATCTCTGCACTTTGTCTTCAAGTTTTCCTTCAAATGTCGAAAATAATAACCATGTGGAACGTCGGGATACACTTTTCTCATTGCGTGTAGTATACCTTTGTGTCGATCGGATACAATTACCAAATCATCTGGCGATCCGTATGCAGTTCTTAGTCTTTTTAAGAATCACTCTCATGAATCATTGCCCTCCTCTTCATCGAATCCAAATGCAAGGGGAAAAGTTTGTCCGTTTTTTATCCGCACAGACAGCTGCGTAAATTTTGTCCTCATGCGCATTTTTCAAGTGTGTTACATCTGGGATAATGACGGGTCTCATATACTTGAAACCTTCAATCGAAGGACCAAGTGCACAAAATGACCTCACAAAATGTTCATCCGGCAATGCTACTCTGGTTACTGAGCCGGGCATTGTTCGATTTAAGAGGTAGAAGTATGTTAGAAGCTCTCTTAGTGAGTCCTCCGAAGTTTCATAAGCTATTTCCTTTGGTGTATGACACTGCACACTGCAAAGATCTTTAGACTTTGGTGTATCCTAACTTCACACCATAATTCTCCCCTATGTCTTGAATTACATTTTTGGGGGTGTGATTCACACCGATTATTTTACCAGCGTACAAAAAACCAATTGTTGATGCATTTACATCCTTGTTTTGGTTTTGCTGCATAGTTTGAATGTAAGTGTGAGTCGTGACAAACTTGTGAATCACCCATATCTGGCATCCAACTCTACACTGTGCACGTATCATGAAGGTGCATTATTTTTTATTCCTGCATCACATCTCGAATCTTGCCTTATTCAAACGTACCACGAGATAGGAAAATTGATTCTTGAGTGAATATCGACCGACTACTGTCGTCAATTCATCCTTACTGTTAAAAATTGAATCCTTCCTTATTTCACCCACAAGTGGAATGGTTTCATCTTCGAAATAATGTACTTCTGGTTCATCACCCGAGTCCATGTCAGTGAATTGAGTGGAAGGGTCTGGTATAAACTGTTGAAAAGGAATTACGTGTCTAACCCCATCGTCGAATCATCATCAACACTGCAGATATATATTTTTCTTCGTAATCATCAACATCAGCATCGATGTGAATATTTCCAAATGGCCTAGGTTCATCGTTTACAAGTGGGAATGTCCCATCCGGATTCTTTTCGTACTCATTAACAAAATCATCCATTGCATGATCACCACGACACTGATGCAATCTTTCAATTTTGTTAACAATCACCATTTTAGGATCAACTTCCCCTATAAAAAACATGACCCCGTATGTATCTTCAATTTCCAATAATTTATTACTTCCATCTGGTAATCTGGATGCAAATAAGATTTGTACATCAAATTGGTTTAAATCAATCTTCATGCAACTTGCCATAATTATCCTAAAATCTTCATAACTGATGTCGTCTGGTAAGATTATTGGACGCGCCTTTCCACTTAGAGAACTATCGTGAAGAATAATTTTGATTAAAGCCATTTCTGCAAGAATCCAAAGAAAAATATATTCACGAAAATGTACAACCAATAATAGAAAGCAAAGAGGAGAAATATCTTGATTTAAAAAAGAAAGTAGAGAAAAAAAAGTCTACATAGTTTTTGAAAGAAAAATTACAACAAAAAAATGCTTGAAGGTCGAGATGAACATATGGAAGGTCGATATAATCCCTTCGAAGGTTTAATTGACCTTTTTTAAAATAAACTGAAGGTTGATATAATCCTTCGAAGGTTGAAATTATCAACTGGAAGGTTGGTTGAACAAAAAAAAATAAACTGGGCTTGAAGGTCGGCCATTACTTCGAACACTCAACACAAACAAGTTTCTTTCTTTCCTTACTTATACCAAACAAACAACACAAAATATCAGACTAGAAAAACCCCGAGGTACTTAGGAATAAAAAACACAACCATCAAACACCATAACAGCAAAGAATAAAAAAAACTTGAACAACCACTGTATTTTGAACGACACGAAGCGAGCTTGATCTTGTGAAGAAAAAAACCAACTCATCTCCCAAACCTAAGTGCCAACTGATTTATACATAATTATGCTAAGTTTTATGTTCTTTTATGTCATTATCTCATGTAACTTAACTCAATTATGTTGTTTTAGATGCATTTTACTTCCCTAAACTTGATTTTTGTTTGCAGGAATATTTGGTTGAAAAATGTTCAAAATTTTTCGAAATTGTTGTCACTACGCTATGCACGGTTCATCGAGGGCACTGTTCATAGTCACTGTTCCGACGTATTGTTCACCCTTTTCGTTGTTCATCGAATTAAAGTTGAGGACTACGGATTGACCAATGGCGTTGACCAAGTTTGTCCACCGTGGGCCATGGCAAAGACTTTAAATTTTATTAGGATTTGATTATTTTTTAGAAATTACTTCGTTTTAGAATAGGTTTTTAATTTATTATTTGAATCCTTTTAGGTAATTACTTATTGAGGAGTCTTTTACTCCTATAAATAGACCCTCTGTCATAGTCTTAGACACAGCACAACAATTCAAGATTGATCTTCCGAGGAATTTTGAAGACAAAGGGCAGATTTTATTTTCCGCTTTTCTTGTGTATTTTTCATTTTTTTTAATCATGTCTTGTGAGTAGTCGTCTTTTGTTAACAAAAACATGAAGTAGGTATTTTGTTATGAGGTTATGAGATTTGGTTTGTTTTCTATTAAAGATTTGATATTTGTTATTAAGTATCTGTGCAAATCTTATTTTCATCTTATTAATTATGTGTATTAATTTAGACTGATCACCTAGATTAATTTGCATGATTATACTGATAGGGTTTAAATATTATCGCTAAGATTGAT
>JAOXNR010052646.1:0-15989 GCA_028571225.1 Parsonsia alboflavescens | reverse complement strand
ACGAAGACACTATAGTGGGCATAGTTGTAGTGAACAACGGTTAAAATTTGGATGGCGAACTAAACTCCTCTAAGAAATGCTTAATAAAAAAATTATTTTATAAACTAAAACCCTAGAAGGATAAAACTTTAGGAGTATTTGATCAAATTTTAGAATTTGAAAATATTTTTTTTGTATAATCTTTTATTATTATTTTTTTTTAAAAGAAGAGGTTAAGTCTTCATTAAAATTTTAACAATTGCCCATTATAGCATTTTTGTGTGTGTATATCTATGGTAATGTTATGGAGTGCTTTACATAAACATTTAACGATCAACTGTTAAAAAAAAAGATCCTCTATAAAAAATTAATTTTGTAATTTTTTTTTATAAATTAAATGTTAAAAGGATAAACTAAACAATACGAATTTTTTCCGTTTTACAAGTTATAGTTGTTTGTTCCATAAATGCTAGTTACAGTAGTCAAACATCAATTTTCATTTTCGGTTTTCCTTCCATTTTCCCCCCTTTTTCTTTTCTTGTTTTGAACGGAATATTGAATTTGAAATCATATAATTTTGACTTTCTCACAGCTGGTTAACAAGGTTTCAATTATAGTTAGTAGTGATGTCTTCCTTGCTGGCCTACAACAATAGCGACCACGTTTTCTACTGCAAAACTAATACCGTTAGCCTCAGGATTTATTTATTTTTTTTCAAATCTATCCATTTACCATTACAGATGTTTAGTTTTTGAAGTAGACCTACACATTCTTTGAATTTATATGTTACTCTGCAAAACTTATGGTTTTAGTTTAATTTGTCTTTTCTCATGAAACATCTTTTTCTATGATAACTTTAATTCCATTTTGTGATTTATAGAATCAATTTGGCATGTGATTATTTTAATTCTATTTTAACATTTTGTGATTATTTCAGTTTTTATAATGCTTGTGCTTGAGAATGTTGTTTTAGTGCAAGATCAAGCAACAACGAATACACACCTAGAAATAAAGAGATGCAATGGAAAAAATTTGTGTGCTTTAATAAAGTAAAACTAATGATTCTTATAATAAAAACCTGAAGGGCATATAAGGATCAAGTGAAATTGATCGATTAGTGATTCGTGTCGATTGTAAAGCTAAGATGACAGATGTAAAATGACAAATGGACCCAAATTGGATTTAGTTCATTTGTAGAAGAGCACAACCACCCTCTTACAATTCCCTCAAAGGTACATCTTTTGAAGTCATACAATAAAGTTTCAATTGCCAAAAAATCCTTACATCATCAACTTTCTATGGCAAATGTGCCAACGTGTCAACAAATTCGAATCATGGAGATTGAATTAGGTGGTCCTGAAAATACGGGTTGTACTGAAAAGATTTTTCGTACCTATCGAACAAAAATGGAGGAAGGAGAAAAAGACATAAATGCAAAAAGTTTGATTGAGATTTTTTCTGCTAAGAAGATGAAAGAAGATTCTTTCCTTTTCAATTATGAAGTTGATGAAGCAAATACGCTTGTGCATTGTTTTTGGGCTGATCAGATTGGAAGGAGAGCTTATAACACTTTTGGTGATGTTGTCGTGTTTGATACAACATAAAACCCTAATAAATACAGTATGATTTTTGCTCCCATCACTGGAGTAAATCATCATGGTCAAACTATTGTCTTTGGATGTGCTTTTTTAAGTGATGAGAAAATAGAATCCTATGTTTGATTATTCAACAAGTTGTTGGAGGCTACGACTAAAGGTGCTCCTTAAACAATTATTATAGATCAAGACCTTGCAATGACAAAGGCCGGAGCACAAGTTTTCCCATCAACTGGTCATGGGCACTGTATAGGGCATACTTTGAATAAGTTTTTAGAAAAGCTTGATACCCTAGTATACCATGACAATTATGATTGGTTCAAATATTTTGGCGACCATGAAGTCACCGAATGAATTGCAGAGTAAATAGATTAGATCCGATCGCGTCTGTTGCTCCACGACGATATGGACTTGACTCACTCCTGTCCACCCCCGGGGCATCATAGCATGTGGGGAATAGGGGGGAGCATACTGGATGTAACCATTCCCTGGGGGGCTGTGCGGCCTTGCCTTTTGATCTATACACAGTTGAGGAGGCCGATCAAGAACGCTATTGGTGTGTAAGCGATCTTGGTCAAGGAAGGCTAAGAGGGGCGAATTGCATATGGGTAGCAAGAGAGTGCTTATGCCCCAACGGTGGGGCCTAATTGGGAAGGGCCTAGCCTCATTTAAATAGGGACAGCACATCCCCCATTTCAAGCTTACCTCTATATCGACTGAATCACTCTAAGGGTCTAGTCAATGGAACTGGTCAACCATGTGAGCTAGTTAGATGCGTGGAGTAGAGGGCTCGTAATACCCCTTTTCTTGATCCAGCCTTTTCTTCTCTTCGGTAGTGAATCATTGATGTAGGACAATTTTCGATTTCCTGCAGCTCTTGAACCATCGACTCGGTCGGAAATAGAATTCGTCCAAGTTGGTTTTCAAAAACTTGATGAGAGAGAAGATTGGATGTTTTCCGTGATCAATCAGGAATAAAGCGTAGTTGAATTTTCAATTCAAGGCAATATGAAAATAGAAGAAAAGAAAGAAGCAAATTTTTGTACTATTTCGGAAATCAAAGAAGGAATTTGAAAATATCAAAGTTTGATTATAATGAGACCCTAAAATAACTTATACAGGGTGTTAACCTTAAATCTAATAGCAATAGGAAACGTAAATGGAATAGGAAACGCAAAGGGTGTTATCCATAAACCTAAAAGAAATAGTAAATCTAATAGTAATACTAAACGAAAAATTAATAAACCCTAATTCGGCTTCTGGGCTTGAAGCCGTTTGGATCGATGGACTGTTGTAGCCTTCGTTAGAATGGGCCTGACTGGCGTGGGTTGATCCGAACTAGTCTGGATCGGAGCAACCTGTATCTAGACCTGTCAATTAGGGCCTGGGCCCCTGGGATCCATGGGCCCTCTATATATAGGGGCTCGACTGGATCAAAATCATTTAGAATTGGACTTTCATGGGCTGAGCCCACTTGGATGGGGCTTTGCCGGGGTGGGCCATTGGGCCAAAGGATTAAAAAAAAAAAGGGAAAAAAAACAAACATTTTGACCTAAATCTACAACCTTTCCCAAAAACCCTCTCTCCCTTCTCGTAGTGCCACCGCAGCTTCCTAGTCCCACCAGCAGATGGCCATGGCTGACAACCGTTTTCAGAAGATCAAAATGAAATTCAATTACAACCCTTTACTTCTTCCCTTGTTCTTCATCTTTTTCTTCCTGTCTTAGAATTTGAACACTTCCCAAGCTCAGCCAACCATAGATGGATACAAATGCACAGCTAACCAAACCTCATATCCATGCCGAACCTACCTTCTATACAGAGCCCAATCTCTAGTGTATCTTGATTTGGCCTCCATACTAGACCACTTCTCTATGAGCCAACCCACGATTAACAGAAGTTTATAAAATTCCGTCTAAATCTAAATTTGTCTCCATGACCAGGCAGTAAATCGTGGTTTGTCTCCAAGTTTATAAATTTGTCTTCATAACCCTCTTCTGGTAAAATTATCTCCGCGATTTACCCCCTTCTCCACGAATAGAAGTTTATAAGATGATTTATAAAGTAAATAGAACATAAGGTGATTAGAAGTTCTCATCGTCATTGGGAGGAGATGAGATTGAGGTACCGCAACGGAATTGTGGCACATCCTCAAGGCAGTGCACTCTGGCTCTACCGGCAGATGAATGGCCCGACATAAGGAGATGGAAAGGGTTAGGAAATAAAGTATAGTGATTGACAGATGACGGCGTGTTCACGGCAGAGAGGACATAATTGGTGGTGGCGGAATTAGTTGATAGTAAAGGAAGGAATGAAGGTAAAATACTAGGCCAGCTAGTGAAAATTCTGTGTTAACCAAATTCTAGCAACTCAACAGCAAATAAAGAAGGTAAATAGAAGAAAGAAGTCGGCGCGAGAACTGACATTGGCTTTCAATTGAGTGATGATTTTCAATCGGATGGCATCTATGGTACCGTCATTCATTAATGACTCCAATTGGGAATTCGACGACTCCATTTGGTTTTAACTTTTAACAATTGCCGATTTCAAATTGGTCCTCTGAAGTTCATATGGTGATGTCCTTGACTCTCGAGTTCCGAGAAAGAGGCAGATCTTTCTCGTGTTTCTTATTGGAAAAAAAAAAAAGAAAAAGTCTGGGGGGCCCAAGGGGGCTCCATGGGCTTTAAATGATTGGGGCTTTGTGGGTTAGGGGCCCCTTTAAAGGGGGCTTATGTGGGCTGGGGTTGGGGCTGGGCTGGGTGGCCCATATTGACAGGTCTACCTGCGTCTGAATCGCCTTAGTTTGCACATCACCGTCCTAGTTCGATTGGACCGCAACATCCTTGAGTTGGATCGGCATGCTAATGTCCTTATCACTCTTTTTTTCCTTTAGAAAGCTTATCCTCTAGATTAAGTTCTCACCTATATAGGGGATCAAATGCCTAACATTGAAAACATTAGAAATAAAAGCATCTTCCAGCAACTCGACCCTATAGGCGTTGTCACCAAACTTCTCCAGCACCTGACAAGGATTGATCTTCTTCAGGTTGAGCTTGTGGTAAGCTCCTTGAGGATACCTCTCAATCGACAAATAAACCCAGACGAGATCACCAACCTCAAAAGACTGTGCTCAGTGTTTTTGGTCTGCACTCGCTTTATACTTCGCATATGAAGCCTCCAACTTGGCCCTAATCGAAGCATGAATTTCCTTCAATTTAGCAACTCTGTCATCAACCCGCTTCAACCTTTTTCCCTCGGTTTCAATTGGCACCAGGTCAGGAGGCCCTCTTGGATTAAACCTATATAGAACCTGGAAAGGAGAAAATCCAGTAGAACGATTGATAGAAGAGTTGAACTCAAACTCCACCAAGTGGCAAACATAAATCCCATCATCGGAATTCGTGCACATTAGCTCATAGCAAGTTCCCTAGACTCCTGTTAACCACCTCTGTCTATCCATCTATCTACTGATCCACAAAGCCCGTCAAAAATGGCTTTGAATTTGGTATCCCTTTCTGACATTATGGAAAAGGGTAATCCGTAGTGTCTGACCACTTCTGCAAAATAGAGATCTGCCACTTTCGAACCATCAAATGTAGTTTTACAAGGAAGAAAACTGACCATCTTGCTGAACCTATCAACCACGACCATAATGGAGTCAATTCCCTTGGTTCTTCTCGACAAACCAACAACAAAATCCTTGGACACAACTCTCCATGGCTCCTTTGGAAGAGGTAATGGCATGCGCAACCCTTGGTTTTTGTCTGTCCCCTTTGCCTCTAGACAAACACATCATCTCTTCACAAAAGTCTTTGTATCTCAATCAAACCCTAGCCAATAAAATTGCTACCGTACTAACCTTGTCGTCTTATCTCTGCCAATGTGGCCTAGGTTATACCACTCCTGAATGATCAACATACGAAGTGAAGTGTCGGGAATGCAGAAACAATTACCTCGAAACAAGTACCCATCATGAGCAATGAAGTCCATCCGCATTCCTACCTCAACGTCGGCAATAATGTATCGGAAGGGCTCATCCTTGCAAACATCATCTTTCACACTCTCAAAATTGAGATTATACATCTCCATAGCACCAATTAGCAAATTTCTTCCACTCAGCTCATTAGCTACCTTGTTCAAAGTACCCGACTTGTGCTTGATGCTAAACTTTTATTCGTGCAAAGCACTGACCCAGTTCACATGCATAGACTCCGGCTGTATCAAGTAATGCCTCCAATGTTGTAGAGATATCACAATGGCGAAGAGCTCTAAGACATATATTGAATAAGTTAGCTTTGCTCCTCCGAGTTTCTCACTGAAGAATGCAACTGGTCTTCTATCTTGGCTAAGTACTGCCCCAATCCCCGTCTTTGAAGCATCACAATTGATGTCGAAAACTTTGTCGATATTTGGAAAAGCCAGCAACAGCGCAAGTGTCAATTTGTCCTTTAGTTCATCAAATGCCTCTTGTGCAGCATTTGACAGCACCTCCGAACTTTTCCATTTTCAGCACCTCTATCAAAAGAGCGGTTGTCTCATTGTACCTCTTCACGAATCTCCGATAGAATCCAACAAGACCCAAGAAGGATCTAAGTTAAGTCATAGATATAGGTGCTAGCCACTCCGAAATTGATCGCACCTTGCTCTCATCCGGTAGAATCCTACCTTACCTGAAAAATATGAGTCTGTTGACCATCCAAGTGCACTTGTCCGGGTTAGCAGACAGCTAGTTCTCACGCAACACGGTCAGGATTTGCACGACATGATCAACATGCTCCTCTACTGTCTTGATATAAACCTAGATATCATCAAAATACACAACAACAAAAGAGTTGAGGAACGATCGCAATACCTGGTTCATCACTCGCATGAAAGTGCATGGTGTATTAGACAACCCAAATGGCATCACCAACCAGTCGTAAAGCCCTTCCTTCGTCTTGAAGGCTATTTTCCACTCGTCTCCCTGCTTCATTCGGATCTGATGATATCCACTTTTCAGATCGATCTTCGTGAATGCCCTAACTTCACTCAATTGGTCGAGCATGTCGTCCAGCCTTGGAATGGGAAACATGTACTTCACGGTAATTCTATTCACCACTCGACTATTGACACACATCCTCCACGACCCATTATTTTTCTGCACCAGAAGAGCTGGTACCGCACATGGGTTGATACTCTCTGGTACGAAGCTTTTGAACAAAAGATCTTGGATCTGCTTCTTCAACTCCTCATGCTATTGCTGCATCATCTCGGTGAGTTTTATTTGGCAACACGGATCTTGGAATTAAGTCAATACCTTGTTGGATGTCTCGAAGGGGCGGTAATCTAGTATAAAGCTCATTTGGCACAACATCCCAAAGCTTTCCAAAGTTGATGCCAAGTCTTGTGGAACTTTCGGCTTCTACTCTTCATCCTGGCCGAAATTCTCAACCTTGCTTATCAAAGCAAAACAAATTTCTTCCCCTTCTAAGCTCGCCTCAAACTCCTTGCCTGGTAAGCAGATCACGACTTTCTATCCTACTGCATCCTGAAGTGCTTTCAGAATCACTTTTCTTCCCTCCGGCCACAACATATACAGATGGGTGTACCTGTTATACACTGCCTGATTGTCAAACTGCCAAGGTCGTCCCAAGATTATGTGTGTTGCATCCATAGGAACAACATCCATCGTGATTGTCGCCTCATAGTGTGTTCTGAAGGACTAATTAACTTTGCAGCGACAATTGACCTGGATATCCAAATCTTAGTTGACCCAACCAAGCTTGTAAGGATGAGGATAGGGTTCGGTTACCAATCCCAACTTCCTCACAGCTTCTTCAGCCATCACATTCTCCCAACTCCTGGAGTCGATGATCACACCATACAAGTCTTTCTCGCCACAAAGCATTTGGTCATAAAGATATTGTGACGATTCCAATCTTCATTCAACTTGGGCGCTAGGCTCATCCTTCGCATGACCAGACTCTCTAATTGGATGCAATTAGGGTCTATCACGCACATGTCATCTTCTGCATACTCATTCTGGAAACTCTTCAGTATACTCCTCCTCCGGATACTCATCCATGTACAACTGGGCTCGGGCTGTAGGGCACTTGTTGGCATAATGCCCTAGGTTATCACATTGGTGACAATGAATGTTGGCTCAGCTATTGCCCATTCTCTGCTCTGAACCTAACTTAACATTTGGCGTGGGAGCTTTTGGTGACAGCGTGACATCCAGCTGCTTCCCTGCCAGTGGTGCAACCCTATTACTAGCACTAGTTTGATTCGGCGTAAAACCTCCTTGTGCCAAAAATCCTCAATTTAGCATCAAGCTTTTGTCCACAGCTTGTGCCTTCATGTGAGCATCTCCAATGCTATCAATTCGGTGAACAGATAGAGCATCCTGAATTGGTAGCCTCAAAACGTGCAAATACATGGCGACTAACCTCGGATTCGCCTCTATCAACCAATTTCTTGCCACTAGCCAGTAGAACTCCATCATATATTCCTTAACGTTGCAACTTCCCTGCGTCAATCCATGCAATTTCGCATACAATGCCTGCTCGTGGTTCAATGGTAGGAATGCTCCATTCATCTTTTGCTTCAAGGCTGCCCACAACGCAACTAGCTGCCACCCATCCATGTATTGCCGGTAGTGCTAAGCATGCCACCACGCTGTCGCCCTATTGCTGAACAAATGGTGACAAGTGGGACTTGTTTGTCCAAAGATACCTCATTTAGGCGAAAAACACCATCCACCTGCAAGGTCCAGTTTACATACTCATCCGGATTCAATCCTCCCTTGAATTTTGGAATTTCAACCTAAAATCCAGCCTCCCATCTATTCAGATTTACCTCATGATTCGGTTGGCGTTTGTGCTCTCTTGGAGGAATCAAGTCGCGGTGATGTTGCTGCCCTTTTTGGATCGGTAGATCATCAACATTGCCAACTTGCCCTTCTCCATTGCCATCGACACCTCCACATTCTTGTCAAGGTTGAACATGATTTGGAGCATCATGGCATGTAGCACCTCCATTATCTGCTGTTGTGCGGCTACAATATCAGGTATAGAAGGTTCTTTGTTGTTTCGTTCCATTCTGATAATTTTTTTTCAAAATAGGCTTTTCTGACAGGCAAAGTATTTTCGATTTTGGTGATGGTGGTGGCGACAATCAAAGGAAGGGGATCAAGGCTCTGATACCAGTTGATGCAGGAAAATTTTCGATTTCCTGCAGCTCTTGAATGATCGGGTGGATGGGAAACAGAATTCGTCCAAGATGGTTTTTTAAAACTTGATGAGAAAGAAGATTGGATGTTTTCCATGATCATTCACGAATAAAGCCTAGTTGAATTTTCAAGTCAAGGCAATACGAAAATAAAAGAAAATAAGGAAGCAAATTTTCGTTCTATGTTGGAAATCAAAGAAGGAATTTGAAAATAAAAAAGCCTGATAATTACGAGACCCTAAAACAACTTATATAGGGTGTTAACCCTAAACCTAATAGCAATAGGAAACGTAAAGGAAATAGGAGACGCAAAGGGTATTAACTGTAAACCTAATAATAATAATTAACCCTAAATCTAATAGCAATAGGAAATGAAAACTTAATAAATAATAATTTGGCCCATCCCTAGTTCGGTTGCTAGGCCTGAAGCCGTTTAGATCGGCGAACTGTTGTAGCCTTTACTGGAGTGGGCCTGACTAGAAAGGCCTGTTGATCCGAACTAGTCTGGATTGGAGCAACTTGTGTCTGAACTGAATTAGTCTGCACATCACCATCCTAGATTGATTGGTCCGCAACATCCTTGAGTTGGATCGGTTCGCCAATGTCCTCATCACTCTCCCTTTCCTCTGAAAAGCTTGTCCTCAAGCTTGAGTTCTCACCTCGAAACAAGTATCCATCATGAAGAACGTAGTTCGTCTGCGTTCCCACCTCAAAGTCGGCAATAATGTCATTGAAGGGCTCATCCTTGCGAACATCATCTTTCACACTCTCAAAACCGAGAGTATACACCTGCATAGCACCAATTAGCAAATTTCTTCTACCCAGTGCATCATCTACCTTGTTCAAAGTACCCGACTTGTGCTTGATGCTAAACGTGTATCCCTACAAAGCACTGACCCACTTTGCAAGTGAATAAAGCGCAAAGTCACCACTGTTGCCTCTGTTGTTTCTCTGTCGGTAGCCAACAATAGAGATGGAGCAATTAAATATAAGGTGGAAGGATTTGGAGCCCATGTGGTGTATGGTGATGTCACCGGTGAATCATAGGAGAGGGGGAAGAGAAGAAGAAAGGTGAAAAAAGATTAGAATTTCCCCCCCCCCCCCCAAAAAAAAATCATTGAAGGGACTATTTTGCCCTCGAATAATGGAGACATGTGTCAATCACGTGTTGCTCTTGAAGGATTTTGATTTGAAAGTGGCCAAAATTGTGTTTTGGAGGCTCGTAACTAGTATAAGTATTCAGTTGGACAAAATTAATCATTCGTTATTACAATTTACTTTGGCTATAACTTCAGGTATGACTATGATGATTTTTCCAAAATTATTTTTTGTAAATATATGTTATATACTAAACCGTAAAAGAATAAATTAAACCTTAGGGGTATTGGATCAAATTTAATTCTTTTTTTAAAGAAAAGATGATTGACCACTAATTTTGACTGTTAAAGACTTAACTGTGCACTCCATAAATAAATAAATAAATATATATATATATATATATATATATATATATATACACACACACGATAATGCTATAATGGACACAGTTGCCCAAGTTATATTGGTCAATTGTAAAATTTTGGATGGAGGACTTGACTTCTCTAAAAAAGATACTTGATAAAAAGTAATTTTCTTGATATATTTTATAAATTAAAACATTAAAAGGATAAAGTAAATCCTAGGGGTACTTGATTAAATTTTAAAATCTAGAAAAAAAAATTTACAAGAGATTTTATTTATTTTTCTAAAGGAGTTAAGTTTTCCTTCCAAGTTTTAATAGTTTCCCACTATAACTTGGCTAACTACTGTCTACTAGGGAGAAGTCAGACTCCCTTATGAGTTATAACTCCGTTTAGCAACTTTACTTAAGATTGTAACTTGTTAGATAAATAATATAAACACCGTGGAAATAGAAAAGAGTACTTAACATGCAACATTTGTTAACGCACTTTGGCAATGACTACTCTAGAGTGCCCTCACCCAACTTATTCTTCACCTTGGATCCAATACAAGATCGCAATGAGGTCTTACTAATCTTGATTGAATTATAAAGTTATTCAATCAACACCTTCCAATTACGAGTCCCCTTGTAATTCTTCAATCTTGGAGTCCCTTCGATCGAGATTCTCCTGATCTGGACAAGTTCTTTCTTCTAAAGAACTGCCTGTTGACTTGATTAAGACTCCCTTCTCTCGAAGGACACTTTGATGAACAATGTTGATCTTTATGGGATTAAGCTTCAAAAACTTGATCTTCGTTGAATGTGATAGCCCCTAGAAGCTTGAGATTAGTTCTTAGAGTTGTGGTACTATAGGATTTTTCATTGTTACCTGAGTACATTCACTTTGCTGCTTGACGTTGTATTAATAGCTTCCAGATATCCTTGATTTTTGAATCATATGCTAATATTTAAATTCAATCTCTAAACATGGATAAGATAGAATTTAAAATAGTCTAGATAATGACAAATATCTAGATAACATATTTAGATAATTATCTCAACAATTACAAAAGTTGGAACTCAAATAAAATCTATCGGGATAATTTGGGCTGAGAAAATTTTGCATTGACTGAAACTATGACGTTTTCACCAACTACAGCTTCAGTTGCAACCTAGAACAGTTAGGCCAATAAGTTTTTGGCCTCAACAAATGAGCGTAGGGTAAGCATCAGTTTATGATCATGAACTTGCGAATAATTAAGGAGATGGTGACTTTAGACCAAACAAACGTGTAACAAACGGAATGGATTTAAAAGAGTGATCGTATTCTTCTAAGCAGATGGCCAAGATGAAACATAAAATTGGGGGCCCCTGCCAACCAATAAAGCAAGAAGTGAAGTGGATTGAAAGGGGGTTTCAGAAGAGTTAAGAGTAGTGCATTCAGTCCTTACGGGCCTCCGTAGTAAATTCAAGTTTAGTGTCCAGCCAAGGTCCTGCAATGAGATACAAGAACAATTAGACACGCAGGAAAAGCAATAAAGTAAGCAAGTGTAATTCGTATTTCCAAAAAAAAAACAGAACATGGAAGGATTGCCAAGTAAATTTGGAACCGAGGCTTCCGAAGGTCCTGTTCAAAAGATTTGGTTGTCAGCAACTAAGTCTGTACATGACTTGGTAGTATGTAGTCTTGCAAAGCCCTGGTTCGGTAGCTCCAAGCATTGGGGCTTCGTAGGAGGTAGCCCATATAGAATGGGCCTCCACCATCTACCAAGGTACCACCAAGTGCACCATAGCCATAGGTCTTGCGTCATGTCCCGTGGAGAAAATAGAGAAGTCAACATCATTAGTAGGCGCAACCAAAGATTGAGAATTATACTGAGGATAAGGAGTATATTCTGAAACTGATGACAACATTTAGAGTGGTATTCTAGTTTCTGGGACAGGAGAAGTCTGCAAAGTTGCAAGGAGTTCCTAGTGGGAGCTTCCTACAAGAGAAGAAAAGCAGAAGTTATCACAATAGAATTATGGGATTTGAAGTTGGGGAAGTTTAGGTCATCCATCCCGCATTTGATGAGAACAATCCTACTACAGTTTTTAGAGTGAGGAACTTGTCGTTGATTATCGCACATAGCATTTGCTAATTGATTAGCGACTGAGTTGCCTTACCTGAAAATGTGCGTTCTGAAATGGAGCAATGTTAGCATGTATTGAACTCTTTGAACAATATATGAAAGAATCTGGTGGAAGGTTTTGGCAGAGATGAGGATGAAAACAGAGTTAGTATCCACCTCAATAATAACTTTCCTGATGCCAAAATTCAAACACAGAGTGAGGCCTTTGTGAAGTGCAACAAGTTTCGAATATGTATGAATAGCCTGACCAATAAAGTGATGAAAAGCAAAGATGATGTGACCATTGTGGTCCCTGAGGACAGCTACCCCAGCAGCCAAACCAAGGTTCCCACAAGGATATCCATCCGTGTTGAGTTTGTATCCTTGTAAATGGGGTTCAGACTAGTAAACTTTGAAGGGGACTTCGATCTGTTTCTACATTATGGGGATTCCCTAAGAATCTGCAATGTGTATATCACCATGCCTGAATTTGAAATTGAATTCATTGCTTGTAGACATATGCCATATGTGAGATTTTAGTTTTAGGATGGCGGGAGGATTTAATTGGCAGACCTTGGTATTACCAATCATTTCTAGCAAGCCATAGGTACCAGTCAATAAGCATAAGGACGATGATCCTAACGTGACTGGGCCAAGTGTAGGTTGACTAGGGTTCCCAAGCCTTGATGATAACAAAGGGATTTTGAGTATTGACAAGCTAAACATGAAAGAACTGTACAAATTGATGCCAAACCTCTTTTGCTATGTTACTTTGCTCTCAAATATGCTAGATGGATTCCTCGGAAGCACAGCAAAGGCATTTAGAACCTTTTTGTTTCATTTTCAAATTCAAAGGAAGCCAGTTATTTAGAAGTCTCCACCTAAAGATACAGATGGTTGGAGAAATCTCTGAGGGTAGGCCGGATAGATTTAAGACTCAAAGAGCATTCATGTATATTAAAGAGGCATCTATATGTAGTTACAAAATGATGTCTATACAACACTGGGGAATGGTCTGCTGTAGAAGCTCGACATTCCATTTACTATGTTCCCTTAAGTCTGAAATTTAAGAGAGTTTTATGGACATCTTTGATTGCTAAATAGGTCTAGTTTTATTTTAATAAAGAATTTTAGTTTTATTGCAAAACACATCTTAACCGCAACATTTTTTATGTGAAAAAAAGTATTGATGGGGTCGAAAATGGACTCCAGGTCATCCCACATATCCTAATAGAACTCCTCGGTCACAAGCATGAGAAAATGAGAAAAATGGTCACCGGTCGCCCAGGGAAGAACTCCGATGCCTAAATTAGTGTTCTGAGAGAGAGAGTTTAGGGTAAAAGACCGTTCTCTGAAGGTGGTTCAAAGCTACTTAGTCCTCTGTCCTTAGACCAATTGTGTGTTTTGATTAAGTAGTAAAAAGAGAAAGTCCGTTACTTCCTGGATTACCACAATGCATTACGTAACTATAGGCAATTAGGATAACTGTGGGACTTCGTTGAATCCCACCAATCGCTCCCAGAATCTTGGAGTTTCCATGGGACGAGAGATCTTGACATTCAAGTCTATGTTTGAGAGCCACGAGTTCGCTAACCGACCTTTAAACCATCTTCGCAACCCTCCTGGTGGACACTGAGTATCTTGAGCATCTCTTCTGGTGAGGTCGGGCTGAGTAATCCTTGGCTCGTGGAGAGTGATTGGGAGTCGTGCACCTTTGATCGTGGCATGGAAGATTTATGAGACGAGTTCAGAGTTGCCAGGTCATAGATCGAGCTCTAGTTGTACCTCTCTCGAGCTCATTCAGGAGGTTAGTAACCTCTAGGTCGATGACCTAGGAGGTCGATGGTAGCTGGTCGTTACCCATCTTTCCTTATTGACTTAGTGAATATGGCTTTCTATTATTGAAGGCATGGGGCCTTTGGCCCATTTGGGGTTGACTTTCATCTGGGTCCTACCCGTGCATGTTGACTTGTCTGGGTTGTATCCGTTTTACCCATCATTATCCCCCTTTAGGTTCAGCAAGCTTAGCGGTTGTTGGTGCCTAAACTACTATCTTCAAGTGGTTGCCGTTAATGGCTCCGCCGATTCCTTGTAATGACTAGCTTTGGGGCTATCTTTTCATTCGTGTCTCTGGTCGAGAGGTGCAAGCTGGCTAATTATTTTTGGCCTCAAGCAGAGTTGCATACACTTGGTCGCCGCATGGAAGGTATATGAGAAAGTAGGGACTCACAAGGTCGCAGGTCGTGGTCTAGTGAGGCCTCTGTTGTGCTCATTTGGAGGTCGGTTCCCTGCCCACTCTTAGCTCGTGACTCACCAATTGGACTTTCAAGTATTAATTATTACCATCTCCAAGTCGTGAGTCTAGCCCATAGGCATTGAAGATTTCCATCTTGAGGTCGGGGGCCTGACCTTTAGGTATTTAGAGTTGCCATCTCAGGTCATGGGCCTAACTTTCAGGTATTTAGAGTTACCATCTTCAAGCCCTGGGCTACCCTTTAGGCATTTAGAGCTGCCATCGATAGGGTGCGACACTTGAAAAATCGAATGGTTTTCTTGCAACCGCTCATGAGGCAGACTTTCAAGTATTAAGAGTTACCATCTTAAGGTTGTGACGCAAAACGGAAACTAAGGTGGGAAAAAGTAGAACCTCAACTGTAATTAACTTTACTCGAAAGTCTTATTGTAGGAAAGGGCGATTCAAGAATAAAACGACAATATTCTTGAGACATTATGATAATCGAATTTTATCGAATGAAAACTCAAAGCTTCAAAACATCAAAGTCTGTCGAAAATCAAACAAAAACGGCAATAAATAAACCCTAAACTTAATGTAGGAAAAATTACGAAAAGACCCCAAAAGTTTCTAAAAATTACAGAAAACTAGAAAAGGCCCAAAAGTCCATCCAGACGACCCCGGATGGCCAAAAAACGGCTTTGGTCACGGCATAGCATCCTTAGACCGTCCCGGATCGACTCGTCAAATTTGAGCCCATTCTGATGCTCCCATAACTTTTCAGTTTTTACGATTCGGCCCCAGAAACTTTTCCAATGATCTCCGATTGCCTTGAAAATTCTCCTGTAGCCTCTTGGACCTGCGTGGGCCCTCCTGAATATCTTCGTTTGCCAGCTTTGCTTCAGGCTCCCCCTCTTCAGAAGAGTTTGTCATCAAACTCGGATTGTCCCCATGAAAACGAGATAGATGTTGTACGTTGAAAACATTAAAAATGCAGAGATCATCCGGAAGCTCAAGCCGATAAGCGTTGGTTCCCAGCTTCTCCAAAACTTGACAGGGGTCGATCTTCCGGTCTTTAAGTTTGTGATAGGTACCCAACGGAAATTGCTCCTTGGTCAATGTCACCCACACGAGATCTCCCACCTCGCATTGAACATCTCGTCAAGCCTGGTCTGCCTCTTCTTTGTAATGTGTATAATTTCGCTCCAAGTTGGACTTCACCGCAGCGTGGACGGCCTGCAAATCCACAATGCGCTCCTGCACATTCTTAGACACCGTCCCATCATCGGGAAGTGTTAGGTCGATCGGACTCCTGGGATTCCTGTCATACACAATCTGAAAAGAAGAGTATTGAGTAGATCTGTTAACTGAACAATTAAATTCAAACTCAATCTTGGGAAGGAGAGAATCCCAAGTGCCGT
>JAOXNR010052645.1:0-15996 GCA_028571225.1 Parsonsia alboflavescens | reverse complement strand
AAGACATAATTTCCATTGGTCTATGACCCCATAAACCATGATATGAAGGTTTTCTAAACCTTGAATTCATATTCTTTTCACAAAAATTAATTTTGTCAAAACTTGCCTTCTTATATGCCTTCTTCATCACTAAAATGGCATGATATCAAGACACTAAAAATGACACCTATAATAGAGAGCATAAACTAAGACAAAAAAAAAAACAAAAAATTTAACTAACAACAAAAACAAAAACTTAGCGTGTATTATTCATTACCAAAGCACAATGGGAACGATTGTATATCTTTTCAACAAGATATCCTTGTGTTTAATCCATATCATCACAATTTCTTGCTGGCAGTTCATGTACATATAAAAGTATAGGGAGTCTATGCGTGCAAATTCATTAATTTTTTCCTTAGATATTTCATTCAAAATCAATCTATATACCAAAATAACAACATTGTCAAATCACATTATAACAACACATCACAATATCAAAAATATATATTATACATTGAATTGACATATATAATTGAATGAACCCAAGGAAATGGAAATAGTGGCCCCAACCCATTCTAAACCTTCCATAGTCCTCAAGATTAGATTACAAGACTTCAAACATTTGCTCTATTTTTTGTTCTTCGCCAGTTAAATTAGGCTTGTAAGGGATCGACAATGATGGTTTCTAATTTAACTCCTTAACATTACTGTTTTAAAAGTTTTTGAAAAAAGTAAGATGAATTAAGCATACTTGGACTTCAATTTTTCCCCATCGAGTATGAATATTCTTGAAATATTTGTCGAAATTATGAATATACTTGAAATATTTATCGAAGTTATTCGAATAAAGCATGCCAGGACCATTCTGAACCGGGAGGGAAAAATAGCATTCTACCATCCCACCAACAACTCATATGTGTATTATTTTGATTTGACGTAGTAAAACCTTATTTTATAATCCAAATTTACTTTATCATATATGAAATTAAAATTCTAGTTATTTTTAATTGATGGGGTCAAAAATGGATTACAGATCACCCCATAAATCTTGATGGAGCTACGCGGTGAGCAATCTAAGAAAATGAGAGAAATGGTCACCGGAGGGAGCTGTCGCTCGGGGAAGAGCTCCAATGCCTAATTTAGTATTGAGAGAGATAATTAAAGGTAAAGACTATTCTCCGAAAGCTGACGTATTCAGAGTGCCTTTAGCTCTCTATCCGTAGACTGGTTGTGTGTTTTGATTGAGTAGTGAAAAAGAGAAAGTTTGTTGAGTCCTGGATTAAGTAATCGGAGGTAGTTAGGATAACTATGGGATTCTGTTGAATCCCACCAATTGCTCCTAGAATCATGGAGTTTCCCTTGGATGAGAGATCTTTCCATTCACGTCTGTGCTTGAGAGCCACGAGCTCGCTAATTGACCTTCAAACCAACTTAGCGACCTCCCTGTGGATGTTGAGTGTCTCGAACATCTCCTCTGGTGAGGTCGCGCCAAGTTGTCCTTGCCTCGTAGGAGTGATTAGGTGTTGCACACCGTTGGTCGTGGCATGGAAGATTTATGAGACGAGTTGGGAGTTACCAAGTCGTGGGCCGAGCTCTAGTAGTACCTCTCTTGAGCTCATTCAAGGGATCGGTAACCTCTAAGTCAATAACCTAGGAGGTCGGTGGTAGCAGGTCGTTGTCCACCTTTCCTCGTTGACTTAGTGAGTTTGACTTTCAAGTATCCTTTGGCCCATTAGGGTTGACTTTCGTCCGGGTCTTGCCCATTCATATTGACTTATCTGGGTCGTGCCCGTTTTACCCATCAATAATCAAACTCTTCATCCATCAAAATTATTACTTTTATAATAAATTTAGCACTAAACTATATAACATTCGTTTTCCTTACAAAATAATTATAAAATTTGTTTGAAAACAAGAATCTAATTGTATATAAAAAGAATTACTGAAAAATTAAAAATTAAAAAATATACTATTTAATTTGTAATTAAAAGAATTACTAAAAAATTAAAAATTAAAAATCCTGATCGAACCCGATCTGACCTTAACCATTCTATCCATCGGGTCCGATTTTAAAAACATTGGTGAATTTGCGATTGGGGGGAAATGCTGAGACAAGCCGCAGTTAATGAGTTTGGAGATAGGTTTGGGTTGGGTTGATCCAGATCCAAAACAAGTTAAAAGGCCGGATTTCCAAATTTACCCCTCTCCGAAAAGCCAAAAAACTTCCCTAAACATATTTTACAACCATTTGAACAAATGATGTAAAGAAAAAAAAGGTTGGGCACCAAAAAAACTTTAAAAAAATCAATATGGACCAATGTTCCCAAAATGGCTTTTAGTCCATTTGGTCTCAAATGTTTGGACGAAATTATAATATGATCCCGTAAGTTTTTTTTCAGTCATTATGATCCATTAAAACTATTATGGGCAACCATTATGATCCATCAACATGTTATGGACAGCCATTTTTTGTCCACAACTATCATTTTTCCTAAAGGTGGAGGATCAAAAAAATTAAAAGAAAATGTTTTGGAACAGACTTGTGAAAAGAAAAAAAAAAAAGTAGATATCAAAAGTGTTAATCTTCCATAAACTGTACAAACTGCATATAGAAAAACAATAATACTCTTCTTTAATTTTTATTAAACAATTGTATGAAATTTTATTCGACAATGATTCCACTTAAATATTTGTAACTATTAATAACTTCTTTTCAAACTTTTTGAAGTTTGTTTTAATAAAGCTAATGAATGTCTTCAATTGTGAAAGTTTTTCTTACTTATATATGAGATTTAATTTTTTATTTTTTATTTTTTTACTTCGAATCTATTGGACAAATATAAGGTTATC
The DNA here is from genome assembly GCA_028571225.1 of Parsonsia alboflavescens. NCBI lineage: Eukaryota > Viridiplantae > Streptophyta > Magnoliopsida > Gentianales > Apocynaceae > Parsonsia > Parsonsia alboflavescens. Next base: position 13,164 of record JAOXNR010052645.1, on the reverse strand, counting down.
ATCAGTATTTCAAATCATTCTATTACGGTTGAAAATATCATAATTTTTTTCACAAAAAAAAAAAAATGCTTATAGAAATGGAAAAGTAAGTGTTCTACATTTGTCTGTTTACCACCTATATTTTATAATCTTGAATACTTATTTTTTAAAAAAATACATAGAGTAATTATTTGATCAAATAAAGTTCTAAAATTAACATTGTTATCTTTTTATAATTTAATTATTTAATTAAATTTATCATTTTTTTTATACCTAACTTTCTTAGTGTTAAATTAGTTTTACGAAGGTCTTATGAAACCATAAAATATTTTTAGATATTCTAGAACATTTTTATATTACTGATGGGTAAAACAGGTATAATTTGGATAAGTCAACATGGGTGAATGGGACCTGGACGAAAGTCATCCCAAAATGGGCCAAAGGCCCCATGTCTTCAATACCACAAAGCCAGACTCACTGAGTCAACGAGGAAAGGTGGGCAGCAACCTGCTTTCACCGACCTCCCGGGTCATCCACCTAGAGGTTACTGACTTCCTGAATGAGCTTGAGAGAGGTACAACCAGAGCTCGACCCACGACTTGGTAACTCCCAACTTGTCTCATAAATCTTCCATGTCACGACCAAAAGTGTGCGACTCCTAATCACTTCCACGAGTCAAGGACTACTCAGCACGATCTTACCAGAAGAGATGTTCAAGACACTCAACATCCATGGGGAGGTCACGAAGATGGTTTGAAGGTCGGTTAGCGAGCTCGTGGCTCTCAAGCAGAGACGTGAATGACAAGATCTCTCGTCCCAATTAAATTCCAGGACTCTAGGAGCAATTGGCGAGATTCAACGAAATCCCACAGTTATCCTAATTGCTGCAATCCAGGAGGTAACAGACTTTCTCCTTTTACTACTTAATCAAAACACACAATCAGTCTAGGGACAGATGACTATGAAGCTCTAAACAACTTTCAGAGAACGGTATTTACCTTCAACTATCTCTTTCAGAACACTAACCTAGGCATCAGAGCTCTTCCCCAGGCTACAGCAACCTCTGTTGACCTTTTTTCTCATTTTCTCAGGCTATTAATTGCAAAGTTCCATCAAGATCAATGGGCTGACTCGGAGTCCATTTTCAACCCTATCACTACTGGCACTGTCTGTGGGAAATTGAAACAAAGAGCTTAGCTCCCTTTTTTCCCTACAAACAAATAAAAACAATCCTGATGGCTCAATCTCAGCCCTCACATGTTCAACCGCCACGCCGTGGCAGGCTACCTACTAGAACACAATAACGCACCAAAGAAACGGTGACTAAAATGCCATCTCTGCAGCAAGCCGCTGTCAATAATAATCCACTGCCTAGCGCACAACATGATCACCAGGAGCCGGCACCGTCTGGTCTGTCCCAGAAGATCCCTGTCAATTCTCTACCTGTGCAAGAAAGGCCGCAAGAGGGATACCCTCATCCTGCTGTCAACAGCAACAATTCTAGACCGCAAAGATCTAGGATAACACGGATCTCAATTCCAGCATCTCTCTTGGAAAGAATGGTAGCGGCTCTGGAAAGAGTTTTCGGCAGGCCAAATTATGTATCGATTGGGTGCACTCCGGAGCAATCCTGAAGGGATTCACAGCCACCTAGAGGCCCAGCTAGATGCCCCCAGCCAAGTTGGCTTCAGCCTTCCAAGGTGAGGATCGACCCCCATTGCAACGAGGTAGATCGAGAGGAGGCAGAAGGGAGGTCGTAGAGAGGAAGAACTCAACCTGTAACTGACCTTAGAGAAACCCTCAACCATGAAAAGTGGTACGACCTGAGAGATAGGCTCAATCGAGCAGCCATCTCGCGGAGCCATTAGCAGAATATAGACTCTGAAGAGCAAAGGAGCTCACAACTCCTCATGGAGCAAGGATGCCACTTCTTCATAGCTTGATCGAAATGACAAGAGAAAATGCTCAAAGGGTAGCTCCCAACCCACAGAGGAGAGTAACTCCTCCTAGCAATAAAGAACTGCAGAGCACTATGGACCTTACTAAGTCTTTACCGTTTGTCCAAGCATCCGAACAGCAAGAATGCCATCAGGCTTCAAAGCTCCACTACTAGAGAAAAAATATGACGATATTGATGAACCTCAGCAGCACATTGATAAATACTTCTCCTACATATAGATTTACGAACACCCTGACCACGTCAAGTGTAGAGCATTTCCGTAAACATTGAGAAAAAAGCCCAGTCCTAGTTCAACGGCATTCCTGAGGCAAGCATCTCATGCTAAACACAATTGAAGGAGCTATTTCTGAAGAACTACCAAAGCAGCACAAGATGTGAAAAAGATATCAACGACCTATTCATTAAGTAAGGGTTGCAAGGAGGGTACATGGCCCTCAGGCCGGTCGAAGAACCAATAAAGACAATCAATTAGCTACAGACGCTCCTAGAGAAAAACTTATCAAGGTTGAGGAAATAGAGATCCAGAAGAAGATCCCTAGCTTCACCTTAGCCACCAAAAAAGACAATAGAGGACATCCAAAGAGCCCTAACAAATCAAAATAGGATAGGAAAGACCTCACCCTAAAGCAGGAGAAAAACCATTCTCAACCTCGTGACCACTCCACTTGAGGCGTCACGAACAGAAATCATGGTGGTTACCTAGAAAAGAGGCCTCCTGAAGCCACCTAGGCCTCTCAAGAGTCCTATCGCCAAAAGAGATCTGGCAAAATTCTATCACTACCATAAGGATCATGGCAATCTCACAGAGGATTGTTTTGACATCAAACGTGAAATTGAAAGGCTGATAAAAGAGGGCCACTTGCAAGAGTTTTTGGCCAAGAATGCAGGCCTTGCACATCCGCCACTAGTAGTACCGCATATTCCGAGACTTCCAGTCGGCAAGATAAATGCCGTAGAAAGGAGGTCCAAGCAAGCTCGAGTGGGAAATTCAGAACCCCTGACAATCTCTCTCCAGATTGGCGACTTTCTAGTGAGAAAAATTTTGGTGGACACTAGCTGTGCTATCAATGTCTTGTATTGCAAAGCATTCTACTAGATCGGAATTGACAGAAGTTTAATAATGGAGTAAGACACGGCTTTGACCAGCTTCAACGGCAGCACAACTTATGTCGATGGAGTCTTAGGGGTCCGAACCACAGTCTGAGTGGGCAACCGAGAAATCACCGATATAATGGATAGGATGGTTGTGGATGCCCTCAGAACTTACAACGCCATACTTGGCCCAAAGTCGGTCATGGACTTGAGAGGAGAAATCTCCCTACTCAATTACAACATGAAAATCAGGTCAGAGACACCTGGGTTGTCCTTGAAAAAGTTAGAGAAGCTATAGCCGAGTGTTACCTAGCTGAGGGTAATGAAGAAAACTTGCCAGAGGTCATGCACGAGGAATGTATCGACCTACCAAAGGAGGATGATCACCTCCGAATCCAGGCAGTAGGAAGACAAGAGAAAGTCTTCCTCAAATCGAAATTCCCTAAAAAATTGATTAAGATTGGAGAACTCTTACCTCTGAGGATCAAAAGGAAACTGGTGGATTCCCTTGAAGAAAACTTGAAGGTCTTTGCCTGGCAACCTAGCAACCTCGAATGGGTCGATCGAGCGATTGCTGAATATCGGGTTAGGCTCAAGCCAGGAGTCAAACTGATGAAACAAAAGAAAAGGACCTTCGCCCCTGAGCGCAATGAGGCCTTAACTCGGGAAGTCCACGCTCTTCTCGATGCTGGGATTCTGAAGGAAGTAGTATACCCTAAATGGCTGGCCATCCCAGTTGTAGTCCCGAAGAAGGAAGGGACATTGAGGATGTGTGCGGACTTCACCACACTCAACAGGTACTGCCAGAAGGAATCCTACCCCCTTCCGAGCATAGATCAGATAGTAGACTTAACGGCCGGATACTAGTGGCTATGCTTTCTAGATGCTTACAAAGGGTACCATCAAATCCCGATGGCCATTGAGGACATCGATAAGACCTCCTTCATCATAGAGGTTGGGACCTATTGCGACACCAAGATATCCTTCGGCATGAAATACGCAAGAGCCGAATTCCAGCAAGCAATGCACAAGGTTTTCAAGAAATAGCTAGGGCAGAACATCGAGGTCTATGTAGATGATATAGTGATCAAGTCCAAGACCTCAGAAGATTTCATCGAGGACATCAAGGAAACTTTTCTGACCCTGAAAACTGCTCACATAAAGCTTAATTAAGAGAAATGCACCTTCGGAGTTTTAGCAAGCAAATTCCTCGGTTTCATGATCTCGGAGAGGGGCATTGATGCCAACCTAGACAAGATCAAAGCATTGCTAGACGTGGAGCCTCCCAGAAACCTTAAGGAGGTACAGAGCCCGGCAAGAAAAATGGTGACATTGGGGCACTTCATTAGTAAAATGGTGGACAAAGGGGAGAAATTCTATGCCGCCATAAAGAAGCCAAAGGACTTCCAGTGGACCAAAGACTGCCATACTATGTTATTTGCTATTGTTCCAAAATAAATCTAAATACATTGGACAATTGCGAAAAAATTGCAAACATTAAGCAAGTATGAATCTCAAAGAAAGGGCAAAAAGAATGAAGCAATTATATAAAATAAAGGAAGAAGAGATAGAAGGCCACAAATAGACCTCTGCAGAATATTCATTATACTTGCGAAAAATAAAGAGTCAAAAATCCTAAAACTAGATTAACCCCGGGACTATTTTCGGGAATGTGGCACAAGGGGCACATCGTCCTCATCTTCCTCTTCCCCGGTTAGGATGTTGGCTAGGACAAAGCCACTCAAAGGAGCCATAGGGTTGCTCGAAGGGACTACACCTGAAGTTCCTGTTAGACAAGCTAACAACATGGTTAAATAAAGTATCTTCGGGAGCAAGTGGGACAACTGGGAAAAGGTCCAATACCTTCAACGAAATAAACATACACAAGTTGAGGAAACATCTTGTCAAAAGCATTTGTGCCCAAGAACGAAGGAATACCTTCAGGAGAAACCATACCTCGAGGGGTGATTTCCAGGATCTCCTTGAATTCGGGGGTAGCCTCAATAGGTGTTTTCCCCTACCACTCTAAGCCTTCATCAGCCTAACCAACCTGGGTCAGGATCTCAACAACAACTACCTCTTCAAGGGAAACCTAGTTTTGGTTTTCCTGCTGCTAGGGGAGAGGAACAGGCAACTCCGGATGATAAAATTGGCACCGAAATCTGAGTTAGTCTTCAACCCGGACTGAGCCCCTTACGGGCATCAACCACCTCGGCATATAGAGAGATCAGTTGGGGCCTCAGTAGAGATTACATGTACTTCTGGAAAGCAGGGACTTCCTCCAGCCTTTCCAACACCAAGCTACCTTCCTTATCACAAAGCCCCTGGAGCGTTTTGATATGTTCCTCATCCAATCTGGCCTCGAGCGTTTTGATATGCTCCTCCTTCTCGATTGCCTTTTTCTCAACTGTGTCCAAAACATTGGAGATAGCGTCATTGGCAGCCTTAGCTTCTATTATATGCCTCTGGCATGCAACAAGAAGTTGCTTGGAATGCTCGACAGAAGCCTTGGATGATTCAGTAGAGGCAACCTCTTTCTCCAAAAAAACTTTAGCATCTTGAAGCTCAGAAAGCAAGGAAGCAAACTCTTGATCCTTTTTGGCCCTCATAGCCTCCCTTCTCATCCGCTCACCAAAAACAACATGGCTCCTCAAAAGAAGAAGGAAAAGGGTCAAATAGCGTACTTAGAATAGAACAAAGTCAGACATAAGAGGACAGAAAAGTTGCGAAAAGCTCACCACAGCAAGAAAGGAGGCACCAAACCTGTCAAACTCCTCGTCTATGAATTGCCGGCAAATTTCTCATTCAACTGACTAAGTGCACTCCATCAAAAAGGATTGAGGGTGCAGCCATTGTAGCAAAACATCTGATGCTTCCATGGCAAGATCAGGGACCCACCTTGCAGCTGCCTCATTGGTGCGAGAGGCCAAGGCAGCACCTCCCAGCCTCTTAAAGGTCTCAAAGACCTCTTCATGGCATACCTCGGGAATGCTGGTTGAGACTCGGAGGTTGCCAAGGCATTTCCCTTCCCAGAAGGGCTGGGAGCAATCTTCTTCACGGGCTGGGAAGAGGGAGAAGATGAGGAAGTCAAAATTTTAATGGGCCTATTAGAGGGCCCCATCCTAGCAGTAATTGAATCTTGTTTGGAGACCCCTCGAGTCCTCTCAGGTACCACAACCCTTCCCCTACCCCTGGGAATGGGAATCCTAACAACAGGGGCACAGACAAGGATGGTACCAGCAGAGCTCTAATCTCTACCTTCGGGGGCTCGAGAGGGTCTAGAAGCACGAAGCCACTCTGATGCCTTCATTACCACAAAAAACAAGAAGGAGTTAGAGCCAAAGTTCAGTAAACACGGGGAGATTTCCCACCAAAAGAAGATATCCCAACAGTTTTTTTGAGGGAAGAGAGGTCATGCTCTGCTAGTTCTCCTAACCCAGCGGAGTAAAGGAAGTCCTTCGGCTAAACGGTTGTAGCACACCCAAACTTGGGCTTGCCAAAACTGACCAGATCCAAAAGGAAGTCTCTATGCTCAGCCTGATCAACGAATAGGTCAGGAAGCTCATTGAAAAATGAGCGTTCAAGTTCCAATCTAGATAGGCCTCGAAATGAACTAAGTGGTCAGGAACGTGAGCGAAGAAGAAAGATGATTTGGACTCCCCTGCAGAAGACTAGAAAGGGCCAACTAGTTTGCACCGAAGAGAAAACTGAAGATACCCCTTAGCGCCTTTTAACGCTAAGGAGACCCCAAACCTATAAAAGCATCTGAAAAGCTCCAAAGAGACTGGAACTCAAAAAAGATGACAGGTTGCAATGAAAGCAACTAGTGTTCGAAGAGAGTTGGGTACAAGCTAGGCTAAGGAAAGGCGCCAAAAGAAGACGAGGTAAAAAAAATAAGGGATGAATATAAGGTCGGAGAACCACTCCCCTGAGGCTAGAAGCGCAAAGGACTAGGCGTCCATCACGCTTACTGTAAGCACACTCATGCTCTTCAACGGTAACAATTTCACCCTTCAATAGTCCCAACTCACCGCAAAGCTCAAAAACAAGACTGGGGTTCAAAGAAGGAGATAGAGAATAGGCTTATGTTTCGAGCTCAAAGGTTTCAGTTTTTACCAAGGGAGCTCTAGTCAACACCGAAGAAAAATAAAAAGCCCTACTTTCCAAATCAACTGAGGAAGAAGAAGGTGTCGTCTCTCCAGTTTGGAGAAAGGGGGGTACTAGATACAGAAGATAAAGAGGGGGACACAGTCGACATATCAGAGAGAGAAAAAAGGAACAATTTTTTTAGAAGAGAAAGAAAACTCACTCAGTGAAGTCTTGGAGAAAGAAAGACAATCTAGGGAAAGCCAAATGCCTGGACGAAGAGGAGAAAAGCCCTAAGCAAAATGCTCTGTAAAATCCATGCCCTAAAAATGGAGGATCAAGTAAATCCCAAATTTGAAGGTATTAAAGTTCGGATAAGGAAACCTTGGATTTACTAAAGAGGGTCATCGGTTCAGAACCCACAATACATTTCAGTTTCCCCTAAAATAAAAGCGGTCCGTTAATTCAAGTCTAAAATGGGTCAAATATTGCAAAAAATAAAGCGGGACAACTTTCCAGTTCAGACTATACAACAATTTCCCAAAACTGAGAGAACACATCTTCTCTCCAAAAATTGCTGTTATGAGAAAATAGCACAACTTTTCAAAGGGCCGCAACCTCGAGATGGTAAATCTCAATACCTGAAGGTCTGCCTCGCCTGCAGTTGCAAGAAAACAGTTCAATTTTTCAAGGGTCGCACCCTATAGATGGCAGCTTATAATGCCTAAAGAATAGCCCCACAGCTTGAAGATGGTAACTCTGAATACCTAAAAGTCATGCCCATGACCTGGAGATGGCAACTCTAAATACCTGAAGATCAGGCCCCCGACCTCAAGATGGCAATCTTTAATGCCCGAAGGTCAAACTTGCGACGTGGAGATAGTAATTCTTAATAGCTGAAAGTCAGATTGATGAGTCCTAAGGTACAACTGGGCAGGGACATCCTACCATCGACCTCCCAGGTTACCGACCTCCAGATGAGCACAACAAAAGCCTCACCAGACCCCGACCTACGACCTTGTAAGACCCAACCTTGCTCATGTACCTTGCATGTTGTGACCAAGTGTGCGCAACTCTGCTTGAGGCCGAAAAATAATTAGCCAGCATGCAACTCTCAACCAGAGACGTGAACGGAAAGGTACCCCCAAAGCTAGTCGTTACAAGGAATCGGGGGACTCATTAACAGCTACCGCTTGAAGATGGTAATTTAGGCACCAATGACCTCTGAGCTCGTTGGGCCTAAAGAAGGGGTAATGATGGGTAAAATGGGTATAACATGGATAAGTCAACCTAGATGGGTAGGACCCGAATGAAAGTCAACCCCGAATGGGCCAAAGGTCCCAATACCTGAAAGCCAAACTCACTGAGTCAACAAGGAAAGGTGGTCAGCAACCTCCTACCACCAACCTCCCAGATCATCGACCTAGAGATTACCGACCTCTTGAATGAGCTCGAGAGAGGTACAGCCAGAGCTCGACCCACAACCTAGTAACTCCTAACTCGTCTCATAAATCTTCCATGCCACAACCAAAGGTGCACGACTCCTAATCACTCCCACGAGTCAAGGACTACTCGGCACGACCTCACCAGAAGAGATGTTTGAGACACTCAACATCCACAGGGAGGTCACGAAGATGGTTTGAAGGTCGGTTAGCGAGCTCGTAGCTCTCAAGCAAAGACGTGAATGGCAAGATCTCTCATCCCAGGGAAACTCCATGATTCTAGGAGCAATTGGCGGGATTCAACGGAATCCCACAGTTATCCTAATTGCCTACAGTTACGTAATGTAGGGCTATAATCCAGAAGGTAACGGATTTTCTCTTTTTACCACCTAATCAAAACACACAATCAGTCTAAGGATAGAAGACTAAGAAGGTCTAAACAACTTTCAGAGAACGGTCTTTACCTTCAACTATCTCTCTCAGAATATTAACTTAGGCATTGGAGCTCTTCCCCGGACGACAGCCAACTCTGGTAACCTTTTGTTTCACATAATTAAATAATAAAAAAAACCTCAAGTTTCTTTTAATTATTTTTGTCGATTTCTTTTGTAAATAAAATCCTAAAAAGATAAACTAACTCTTAGGGATACTTGATATTTTAAGATACCTATAAGTTTTTTATTGGTACAATAGAGAGTGTAACACATATTGAATATCCAAAATCCAATAAAATGAAATTACATCCATTTGCATAATGTTCCTACCACTAATTACATTAATAAGGAGGATAAATTAATAACTTTTTGAAAGTCAAAAGCACTTATCTGATAAAGTTAAAATGAAATATTTAATATCGAACTGACGGAAATATTCAGGGATTAACTTCGTGCCTGATTTCACTAAAATCTAATCTTTCAAACTAATTTATATAATTTTTTTATTCAATTTTTTTTTATGAACTTGAAAATATTATCACATTAATATATTACACTAAATTTAGATTAGAATAACTTTCAATTATTGTGAAATGAATGTATTAGTGGTTCAGTGAATTTAAATAGTAGAACTATGGCGCATTTAATTTAAAATAAGCGCGTATTTGATTAAATATTTTTCAAAAATTGAATTTCTTAAGGTATTTATTAATTTAATTTTTATAAAAAAAATTAAAACATCTTTTAAATATGAACTTTTAGTATTATCTGAATGAATAGTAATTTTTATGGATACAAAACTTAATGTATTCTTTTATCGATTCATAATTATATTATTAGTTATATAGTTTAACCGATTGTAAATTGAATTTACATGAACATTTGATCACAAAGAATATAAGTGATAAGTAGTTGTCATAAATTTCAATTTTCTTATTTTTTATTTAAAAAATATATGTATGGATTAAAATAAAATAAAATAAGGAAATCATGGAATCCCTTAAATTTAACAATTTATTTTTTATTATATCTTAATCATTTAATATTTGATATTATTGAATTGAAATAAATTATTAAGTTGGCTCATTAATAATATAGAGGAAGAAGTCTTATTGTTACTCGGAAGATAGTATTAGACAAAGGATAAGTCTTGAAAGGGGTCGGATCTCCGGTTAAATGTTTCACTCTCTGTTACACTAATAAAATATTAATAAAAATCTTATTCATAACCTTTAATTATTATTTTTTAACATATTTAATATCAAAACCTAAAAGGATAAACTAAACCCCAAAAGAACTTGAGTTCGAGTTTGGATTCCTTTGTTACTAGTGATCCAAAGTAGGATAATATCCACTCCAGCCCATATCTGTGCCTTCAGCTAATGCCAAAGCTAAAGGTAATACTAATTAATTTTCTAGAGCTATTTGCCTTGAGTAAATTCTTGTTAATTGAACTACTATACTCTTGTGTATGAAGCCATTATCAGTGTTTAGAACCCTAGTTACCAGGGTAGAAGAAGAAAAATCTATCCATCATAATTTTTAATAAAATTTGTATTAATCGTACCAGTAATTTCATGACATTCTCAATTTAAATTTAAATTGAACAATTGCGCATTTCTATGTATGTGTGCTATAAATAAAGATCATTTAGTTAGGTTTGTATATAATTCCCTCATCGCATGACCCCCAGAAAATCTTTGGACTTTCACAAAGTTTGAATCTCATGCAGATTTTTTTCTTTTTGGTGGCACCTTGAAGCAGCTGAATGCATGTGCTAGTTTTGAGAGTTGGCAATTGCAATTTCGATGGAAAATTCTTTTTATTATAGAACCTCAGATGGAAACTTAGATTCAGAGTGAATATGGGGAAGGTTTGGGTTTGAACAAATTTCCCTTTTTACATATGACGGTCCATTTTCATACTCTCAGAATGCTCAAAACCTGGTTTGGGGGGATCTGATGCTGAGAAACCAGATGGCGCCGCAGCACCTTGTGTGTCAAGGGTTGTCATTCAGTACTCGAGCAGATCCACCCTCAGAATTCATGCAGATGCCACAGAATGGCCTTCGGAAGTGAAGGCCAATCAACGGCATTGATGCATCGTTCCCTTTTTCAAGAACTGACCTTCTAAAATTATTGGGCTCGTCTAAGTTTTAAATTTATATAGGGTAACTGACCTTCTAAAATCTTCCTCCGTGAAGTTTATAAACTATTTATTCAGCTAATTCTAAATCAGATGACAATGACAAACCTTTCTCATTTAACTCTTGGAGAAATAGGCCTCTTTGTCATTCTCATGGAACTTTGCTCAGCTAAAATAGAGAATCTCATACTTCATGAACTACAAATGGGGACAAACAACAGGAAAAAAATCTAGCTCTAATGCTACAGTCAGCAAAGAACAAAACCACTTTTAAAAGGTACAATGGAATAAAATGTACAATTAGTTGTAATGAAGTGAAATACAAATGAACCCCCGACTGACAAAAAGATTTATCATGCAGAATCCAGAGAAGTTCACAAGGTTAGACTCAAATAGCAAAAACATATTTACTAGATGAGTTTTGCTAGCAGAAAGGTGATTATAGACTCATGTCCATAATGCATACAACAGAAATGAAACACATCCGGCACCAAGAGCAAATTACATCTTGCTGAAGAAAAAATGGAATAGATATATGTTAAAAGGTTGCCTGAAGACACCAATTAGTTTTGCAAAAATAATAGGGCCATCTTTCATTCAGAATAATATTTCAGTTCACACCAATCCAATCCTACCCAAGTTGAACATAGAATTAGACATATTGCCTTGAGAAGCCATCCCTCATCGACCAGCATCTTTAGGTGATGACACTTGAGCTTTTGAGCAAGTGGGAAACCCCACACAGTTTTTGTAAATCTGAATAATTAACTAGCAAAACATTTGTAATAACTTGTTTGTTTCATTCTTATACATAGGAGGCATTGGACTAAAATAAAAAGACTAATTCCAGGTTGGAAATAGCTGTGGGCTCTTTATCCCATTACACCAGACAGCTGCTGTTTCTCTCAAGTCTCAACAGCAGCAACCCGTCTCACACAAGGTACTTTCCTTCCCTTCTCGCCTTCCCCTCCCGGCCTTGAAACGGATGCTCTTTATCTTCCCTGTTCTTCTATTCGCTTCAACCGTCCACCCTGCCAAGCACTTCTCTTTTTCTTTTCTATTTTCCCTTCCCTCCTACTCACTCTCCTTTTCTCCCCTCAACCTGCACAGTGCTTACTCTTGCGTGCACTATCCCTTCCTTTCCTCCTCTTTTTTTCAGTTCATTTTTGCCGAAACTAAAAGAGGAGTTTGTAGTTCCTGTCCTAGACCTGCAATAGAGAAGGATGGACAAGTTCCTTTTCGGAACACTGAAAAGGACTACGTTTGAGGATCATGTCCCAATTATGATGAGAACCAGAGAATTGTGTTTGAGAAAGATTAAATGTTTAGACCTGCTATCATAATTTAAGCCTTGAAAGTTTTTCTATCAGTAAAATTATAAAACTAGTATTAGTTGGATATTCAATTACGTTTTGTATGTCTTGGCTTTGTGGCTTTCCTGTTGGCATATTATTTATCTAATCTTTCATCATGCCTTAATTTAATTTAAATTAAGTGTTTCATTCTGAAAAGCAGTGTCATTTTGCACAAATATTTAAATGTAAAACATGTTTAATAGTGTCATTACACTTCGTAACATACATACATATACATATGTAAATATAATATTTTGCACAGTGCTCCGCCTGAAAAAGGCCAAGCTTTGCACTTCAAGTTTAAGTCCCGACAGACATGAGCTTCAGCTCACTTTGATACATTTAACTACCATGCTTATAAGTGATCTCTTTCCTCCATTGCCAGTACACTAAAAACATATTATATATTCTGGGCTCTAATCACACCCATCCTTTCCATCTTTCCTACATTTAAAAAATTAACAAAATTACTCATTTCAAGTATTCTTACAAAGCAGAAAAAGCCACCTTAGTCTATTTTAATGTTAGTTGGAGTAAACTCCAAATGACTCAGTTCTCATTCCTTGTTAGTAATGACAGACAGCAAGCAATTATTCAATTATTTCAATAGAAAACGAGGCTTTTTATTTAATATAAATGACCCAGAGGATCTCCCACCAAACAACACACCC
>JAOXNR010052644.1:0-15997 GCA_028571225.1 Parsonsia alboflavescens | reverse complement strand
ATTTCCCAGCCAACCCGACGTCGTTTTGGCTGTTGCGCTCCGTCAGTTGCGTTTTATAGCAATTCCAATATATATATATATATTTGATTGATGATGGATAACAATTCATGTTAGGATAATTATTAAATAATACTAAATAATACTTTTAAATATAACATAAAATTTATGTACAGTCTAATTTGTAAATTTGTTTTAAAATCAATAATAAATCGATAGTCAAAATTGTACTTAATAACTATCACGATTCATGAGTATAGATTGAAAGATCATTGTCTGTCTTTTAAAGTAATATGGATAAATAGAAAATTTGAAAAAATAATTTCCTATAATAACAAAACTAAATCATGAGAATTCATTGCCTTTTTTTTTATGTAATTTAACATTTAAAAATTATGATAATTCAGACGTTTGGTGGATGAAGCATTGATTTACTTTTTTAGTTAGTCTGTTTTTTTTTTTTTTTAGTTTTGTTCAGCAATGAAGATAATTCAAAGTGATAATAATATTTCTTAACACAAAAAATATTCGTTACAATACTATTTATATTTTCTTTTTAAAAAAACTTCATTCAACTTATTTAAGATAACATATTATTAATAACATTTTAAAATATAATGACACAAAAAAGTAGACTTTATATAAAATATAATTGGAAAACCTATAATAAACCATCATATGAAATTTAAAAAGATTTGTATTTACTATTACGAATATATAATTCAATTTTTCTAAAAAAAAAAAATTGAAAATTACATATAAATATTTCTTATTTTTAAATTTTAGAAAAGATTTAAATTTGAACGGGTGGTAAGGATGCATTAATTTACCTTTTTTAATTATATTTTCATTTTTATTATTTTATACTTAATATACGATTATTAATGGTTTTTCACTTTTTTTTTAATGACATTAATTTACCTTTTTATTTACATTCTTTTAAAAATATAACAAAAAAATATATACTATTGATAATTCAAAAATATTATTAATGAAATATTGAGTTTTATTTTTTCTTTTTTGCAGTTACGTTTTTATTTTAATTTATTATATTTCTAAAGATAAATCAATGATGATTTTTCGAAAAGGAATTTTCATATTTTATCTAATTTTTTATAAAATAAAAGGATAATAATAGTTTTAATTAAATAAATATTTAATAAATTCATTTAATTATATTGTGGATAAAACTAAATAAATATTAATTAGCTAATAAATATAAATCTTTGTATTCTTAACAAATTCTTTATAAAATAAAATGATCATAATAATTTTAATGCAATGTTTATTTTATTATATTTATAAGAATAAAAATTTCATTCAACTTATTTTAGTAAATAGTAATAACACACTAATAAATAATATTGTGAAATATAACAAAAATAAAAGAATTTACATACAATATAAGTTATCAATATCAATAATAATTCATAATGAAATCTAAAACTATATTAATAAATATGAACTTAATTGTTTGAAATAAAAGTATATGAAAAAAAATTGAAAAAATAATTAATAATACAAAAGGTTAAAAAAGAATATGTTTTGACTTTTTGAATTTTTATTTTAAAAATATAGTTTGGACAGATGATGAGTATGTTATTGAATTACTTTTCTCATTTTCTAGTGCATCGCACAAATATTATACGAATAGAAATAAAAACAACAATAAACAATTAGAGTATAACAAACTACATTTGTAACCACATATATAAATAAAAGATCAACAATAATAACTTTTGAAAATGGAATAAAGGAAGTAGATAATATGGAGAATTTCATTTTGTGTTCCATTTGAAATAGAATTTTTAACTACAATAGGTTTATTTACACATAATTTGTGTATGATGGAGATATGATGCAATTAGAAAATGGTTGACTATTTGTGTTGCAATACCATAAAATGTTTGATTCATTTAATTGCGAATTTAAGCATTAAGTCTAGATTCTGGTTGGTTGCTATTTATTGATATCTAAGGTTTTCATATGATTTTTAGGTTTTATAATTTTCATTTTGCTCTAATTTAAAAACTAAGATTAAATAATTTGAAGGTGAAAAATCAAAAAATTAATAAAACCCCTTAGAATCAATGACTTAGATATATAATCCAAGATCTTTATCAATGGTGGTATCCTTGACACACACCATGAGATTAAAATTTAGTAGCCATGTCAACATATATATGTTGATCATGGTCATTATATGCTCATAGCAGACCACACTATGGAGACAAGCAAAGCAAGGTGATTCAACTATTCAAGACATCCATCATTTCATGTTTCTATAGAGGCTACATAGGAGATGAGATTTGTACCGTTTCCAGGCAACAGATTTAAATGATCGGATGTTCAATTGGTTTTATCTCTCCCCACTTTGTTTTAGTACTACATATACATAGTATGGTCCTATTGTTCCATCAACTATATCATAGAAAAATTGAACATCAGTTCGTTTAAGATTTGGTGCTGAGATTAGAAAGTTTCAGATGTATCTATCAAGTCCATGTTAAGCTTGTAAATAATAATAATAACATCACGAGCATATGGTGGCTTATATCAATGTCTAATTGAACTTAATCCAAAGGCATATAAGAGTTTTCTTACTGATAAATATATGCACCCCTTTTTATTTGGCAAGTGAAAAACAGAAGGAAAACAACAAGAGAAGAAAATGAATACAGATATGTTGTAATTCTTGTGGAAAGAAAATAAGTAAATATAGAAGGATTATGTGTGGATCTTGTGATCTTTACTCTATCCCACTCTATGTATTATTTGTGAGTATCATTAGTTATGCTAAAGAGTGACACAACAAGAAACTGCAAAATTCATAGGGACATTTTGCACATACAAAATTTTCAAATTAACGATACTTCTAATACGATCTCCAAGCATCGAAATATGTAAAATTATTCGGGGAATTATATTTTTAAGTCTATGATTTTTTATTTTTTTTATTTTTCCAATCTTCCGAACCACTTGAGTTTTAGAGATTGATTATTGGACCTTGATCCAACTCTGATTGCACCAACTTCCCTTGTACCTCATTGACCTTCCATCTTGGATGATTATCCTTTTTCTTTCAAGTATTATATTGTATAGATATAATCAATTTTAAAAAACTACACTTGTTTTCTCCCAGCCTTAGTGGAACCAAATAAGAACAACTATTTGTAATTTGTTTTTCTTCCACATATATGAAACGAAATAAAAAATATCCCCTCCATCACTAAATATAAGTAATCAGTCATTATTTTGTAAAAACTAAGGTAATTTTTCCTAAAATGCCCTTTAATTATCCATTTAGAAATTTAAATACCATTTCATTATATATTATTAGAGGGGTAATATAAAAAAAAAAATCTTCAAATAACTAATTAAATAACAATAATGACTTATATATTTAGTGATGAGGCACTGGATGTGATTATCTCTTAGGGTGTAAATGGAATGTTCCTCTCCTTCCTTTACCTTTCCTGCTCCCTCCCATTCTGAACCAAGTTTTCCATTCTCTGCCCTTCAACCAAGAGGCCTGAGTGTATACCAATCTGTTTAAGCTTGGCCCAATTGAGTTCTTTATTAAAAGCAAAATAGCATAATGTGTCCCAACCCAAGAACTATATACCCAGCAGCATTTGGTCCAATATGCCCATAAAAGAAAGAAAAGTGACCTGATCAATGTTCCACTGAGAATAATACAAAGTCATGCGTCTTCATATAATTAATTAGGAACACATCACATCTATCTTTAATTAGGAACACATGTCATTTCCCGGCCTTCTAATCTAAGCGGCAAGTGGGTTGGGTCTGTCCAGGGTAAGTTGGAGGCCAGGACAGGCCAATGCATGTTGGGTTGCGATGGAAAGAGGGCCTGGTCTTGTTGGATTCTCGCAATTCTACAGGTTGGGAGTGGACTGGACCTAATGTGGGCCAGTTTATGTTAACTTTTTTTTCTTTTCAAAAGGGGGCTCGGCACCAGACAGCTTGCCAGTGTGAGTGTCGAATTTCTCTCGTGGAACACTAACTTAGACTCTTTTTTTCTTACTTTAAAAAAATGATTTCTAATGATTTAAAATTAACTTATTTAAATAATTGTTCACCTATAATGTTTTAAAAAAGTTTTAAGTTTCATTTTTTTTTTAATTTATGAAAAATTTTGAGTTTACATGGTACTTCACACAGTTTGTAAGGAAATATGAGTAATTCACATATAAAGTTTTAAGAGTTTAAATTTAAAATTTTAAAAGTTTAAGTTAAAATAGTTTGAGTCCAGTAAAATTTTAAATCAAGGTTAAGGTAATTCAAAATAAATTGGAAATTGGAAAAAAAAACCTCGAATTTATTAATAACAAATTATTAAAAATATATAAAGGTAAGAGGGTGACTTGTTTACTTAAACCTTCTTAAAAATCAATTAAACAAATAATGAAATTTCTTACTGAAAATCAATAATGAAAATACACTAATCACATACACCACTTGATGAAACTTCTTCTTCATAATATTCTATTCCTCCTCCTTGGGAACAAAATAGTCATCCCTTGAATTCTACTTTCCGTTTTGATCCAGTCAAAAGTACACATGAGAGCTTCCAATGTGTTGGGTGCCAATATACTTCTATGATCCTCAAATACTCGACCACTTTTACTGAAGGCATTTTTCGATGCCACGATTGAAACAGGTGACGTCAAAACATCTTGTGCTAATTCTGACAAAGTAGGATAAATACCTTCATTTAATTTCCACCCCAAAATATCAAAATCACCAATGCAGTCTTCTTCATTCATTTAAGCGGCAATGTTGTAAATTGCCAACTCACTCAAATAGCTACTTTTGAAGATAATGATGACAAACCTCCTCCCTTAGGCCTTTTGTACCTGAGCAAAAATGTTGACAAAGGGTCGAACCTTGCTGCTCGAGATGCACTACTCAATCTTGATGGCTTCATGGTTATTCTCGATGAAATTGTGGAAGATTCATCTTGATAGGATGCAAATAATACATCCAAATTCGCCCTTGGGAATGTCTTTGTTCTCTCTGCCTTCACTTGCCATGACATTCTGTTTTCATCACAATCGGGATCGTTGTACAAGTAGTTGATTCTTGTCTCAAATCCTACAATCTTAAATTGTAGATCCATATAAAAAGCAATGCAATACAATACAATAATGGTATATCTTTATAATATTTCAAATATTTTTCTTCCATAGATGCTATCATTCCACTATGTATATCGTGGTCCCTTTATTCAGTGAAAGTATAACATATATTAATTAAAATTCGAATCATATGATGGGTGGTGGGATGATATTGATCTGAAAGTAATTGTGTAGCATCCTTAAAATTTTTCAAAAAAGAAGAGAAAATAGCTTCATTATCAAAATATCGGTAGTTAAAAGGGATTGAAATCCAATACTATTGCAATATTGAATTATTATATGCTTATAAAGAAGAACACTATCTATCATATCATGGGTCGAGTTCCATTCAGTGTTAACATCAATTTTAAATTTTTTGTTATTTAAATCTTCTTCTCTAAGTATAAATTTAACTTGTGTATCTCTAACACAAGAACTCTTCATAAATACAACAATATTACGAAAAATATTAACTATATCTTCTACAAATTGGTATCCACTTTTAACAATGAAATTCAACACATGACAAGTACATCTATTATGAAAAAACTTTCCATCTAAAACGGGATAAATTTCATTCTTAAGAATTGGAATGGAAGAATTGTTTCTAGCATTGTCAAAAGAAATGCAAAAAATTTTTTCAAAATATTATATTCACGACAAGTAGATAAAATATGATTACCAATAGCAATACCGGTTTGAGAAGGATCAAATTGTCTAAAAGTTAGGATTCTTTTTTGAAGAAGTCAAGCATGGTCAATCCAATGAGAAATGATACGCAAATAATTCCAAGCATTTATACCAGTCCAAGAATCACAAATAAGAGCAAATTTCGTATCTTTTATGGTAACTAATTAATTAAATTGTTAAAGAAGATTTTTTTTTTTTTTCATTTTTCTATAACATGTAAAGACATCACATCTAAGTGAAGATCTATGAATTCTACGAAATGTTGATAGTAAAACACTACAAACAGCCGTAACAAAATCATCTGCTTACAATATTTCCAAAGTTAGATTTTGTGCAATTACCCACCTAACAAGTACTTCCCCAGCAAGTGTTCGATCAAATCTAAAATTACCAGCTACTTTACCCCTCGTTACTTCATTTTGTTGTTGTTCTAGCAAGATTTCATTAAAATCTTCGTGTTCATTTTTCATGTGCCTCATCAAGGTTCCCGTCCTACTCCCACTTTTATAGCATATGACTTCCCATTGCCTTGTCATCTAATATGTCAAATAAACTTCATACTATTGATGATTTTTTTTTTCTTTAGTTGTACTTGTCATTGAACTAGATGAGAGAGGACTACAACTAGTAGGGGTTGGGATTCTTCTACATCATCCTCATTAACGTCATCACCTAATGGTTCTATTTCTTTGCGTTGGGGAAAGTAGGTATCACAATCAAAAACTTCATTAACCCTAGGAAACTCAACATTATCATCAACATTAGGGCGTGGATGGAAGAATGTGATCTATTCATTTTTTTAAAAATAAAGTAGATTAATGGAAATAATTATAATAATATGCAATCAAGTAACAAATAAAAAGCAATAGGAATAAATAAATTCAAATATGTAAGAGATACAAAAACAATTCAAATAAATAAAATTGGAAAATAAATATGCAATTAACAAATTACTCAAAAAGTTACAAAATAAAATTAACTTCAAATTAAACAATAAAAACAAATGAACAACAATTATAAATTTATAAAGCTTAGAAAATAAGGAGAGAATAATCAACTTCAAAATTCAGAAGATTTAGATGGAAATTGTGGAAAATGCAAACTCCAAATTTCATCACCAAATTTTTTCTTTCAATTGCCAAAATTAAAATACTAGAATGTAAGAGTAGAGTTTGGCAGTAGGAGAGGCTAAGAATGTGAGGAGAAGAGTATGGATGAATGTGTGAGGATTTTTTAGGGTGTGGGAGGGGGTGTTTATAGTTTTTCTGGAAATATAGCCGTTAATGGCGTTTTGGTACTTTTTTTTATTTCAAATGGCAGTATAGCCTTTGGAACCATCGGATCAGGTCGACACCGGTTGAGTGCTGGGCCTAGTCTAGTTCAGTGCCTAGCTTGGTTTGTAGGCTGTTGGAGGATCGGTTCATAGACCTGGGGCAATATGGAATCGGGCGGGCTACAACGGACGGTTCAGTGGGCTGGAGACAGGCTTAGAGTCAGCCAGACCCACTTGGCACGGTTAATCGATTCTCAGCACAACAAAACTATTGAAATCTCAGATCTAACCTTAAAATCCTATATTTTTATTAACTTAATTTAAAATTGACTTAATAATTGAAGGGAGAAACGGGTACGACCTCGACAAGTCAACATAAACTGGCAGAACCCGGACAAAAGTCAACCTAAATGGGCCCAAGGCCTCAATACCCAAAAGTCAGACTCACAAAGTCAACAAGGACAAGTGGGCAATGAGTTGTTACTACCGACCTCCTAAATGGGCTTGAGAGAGGTATCGCAAGACCTCGGACCACAACTTGGTAACTCCCAACTCCTTTCATACATTTTTCATGCCGCGACCAACCGTGTACTCCTAGCAACCCCTATGAGCCTACGATCACTCGATGCAACCTTCCAGAAGAGATGGTCGAGACTCTTGACATCCACGGACAGGCTGCGAAGTTGGTCTAGAGGTGGGTTAACAAGCTCGTAGCTCTCGATAGAGACGTGAATGACAAGATATCTCAACCAAGGGAAACTCCACGATTCCAGGAGCAATTGGCGGGATTCCATGATCTCACAACTATCCTAATTACCTACTATTAAGTAAAAGCAGAGTCCTAATCGAAGAGGTAATTGAATCTTATCTATATAATCAAATCATAATCAGTCTACGGACAGGGAAAATAGTCTTTCAGAGAATTAATTACACTCGATTACTCTCGGAATACTGACTTAGGCATAGGAGCTCTTGCCCAAGCACAGCCCACCTCCGGTGACCATCTCTACTTTCTTCTCAAGTTGCAATCATTGACATCATCACAGTTTTGAAGTGACCCGGAGTTCACCTTTGAGCCTCATCCCTTCTGGTGCCGTCTGAGGGAAATCAGACAAAAAGCTTAGTTTTCTTCCTTACACAAAACAAATAAAAAAACCAGATTACTCAATCACAGCCTACACGAGTTCAACCACCACGCTGTGGTAGACCACCCAGTAAGATGCAACTGTGCATCGATGAAACAGTGCTTGAAGCCCCACTCCTAATGGAGAGCAATAGCCCAGTCTCAGTCGCACAACAGGAGCCACCACAGCCATCACAATCTGGTCCATCTTGGAGGTCCCCAATGAACCCTCCATTTGTGCAAGAGAGCCCCGAGCAGGGGCACCCTGATCCTATTGCCAATGGCAATAACCCCAGGCCATAGAGATCTAGAAGAACACAGATATCAGTTCCAACAGACCTCTTGGAACAAATGGTGGCAACCCTAGAAGGAATCTTTAGTAGACGAGATTATATGTCCACGGGACGTACTACAATGCCCTCCCGGAGAGATTCACAGCCACCCAGAGGACAGGCAGAAAGTACACAGCCTGCCCATCCTCTACCTTCAAAAGCAAAGAATGACCTCCAACCTAATGAAACAGGTCGAGAAGTAGGTCAGAAGCAAGAAAGGTCACAGGGGGAGGGGGGAGAACTCAACCTGTGATCGACCTCAGAGGAACCCTGAACAACAAAAGGGGTTATGACTTAAAAGACAGGCTCAATCGGTCAGCCATGTCACGATGCCAGAGACAGAATCCTAAATATCAAGGAAGCTCACTACGAACTCCTCTTGGAGAAAGAATGCCACCTCGACGAAGCCTGATCTAAATGACAGGCAATAACACTCATGGGGTAGCCCCCAATCCATTGAGTAAGCAACTCCCTCAACCAATCAAGAAAGAAATGGAGAGCATGTGACATAGAGCAATATGGACTGTTTGGAACCCTCACCATTTGTCCACAGTATCCGAACAGCTTAGATGTCACCAGGATTTAAAGTCGCAAACCTGGAGGCAAAGTATGATGGCACAGGAGAACCACTGTAGCACATAGACGAAAATGTGTCTTACATGGAAATGTTCGAGTACCCTGACCATGTTAAATGTAGAGTCTTTCGATCAACGCTAACCAAGAAGGCTCAGCCTTGGTTCAAAGCCATCCCAGAAGTAAACAGCTCAACCTGGACACAACTGAAGGAGCTGTTCCTGAAAAACTATCAGAGCAGCCCAAGGTGTGAAAAAGACATTAACGACCTCTTCAACATCAAGCAAAAGTTTGGAGAGAGTACGAGAAGCTATTATAGCCACTTCAATGATGAAGCAAAGGAGATTGAGTAGAAGAATGATGCCATTTACATCACTACCTTCAAAGTAGGTTTGCAAGAGGGTGCGTAGCCTCGGGCTGGCTGAGGAGCCAATAAAAACCATAAAGGAGCTGCAGTCGATTCTAGAAAAGCTAATCATGGCTGAGGAAATAGCAGTCCAGAAGAAGATCCCTAGCTTTGCCTTAGCCACTGAAAAAGACAACAAAGGGAGGCCAAAAAGCCCTCAGTCCTCGAAAAGGGATAGGAAGGACCTCTACTCAAAGGGAGGAACTTCAAACAAGAAAAAAAAGACCATCCCCAACCTCGTGACCACTCCTCTGAAGACCTCAAGGGTCGAAATTCTAGTGGTCATGGAGAAAAGAGGTCTCCTGAAGCCTCCAAGACCTCTCAAGAGTCCGTGGCCAAACGAGACAATGCCAAGTTCTTCCAATACCATAAAGACCACAGTCATCTCATAGAGGATTGCTTCGACCTCAAACATGAGATTAAGAGGCTAATCAAGGAGGGCCACCTACAAGAGTTCTAGGCAAGGAACACAAGACCTGCTAATCCATCTCTAGTAGGCCCCCAGAATCAGCGAGCTCCGATCGCTGGAATAAATGCCATTGAAAGAAGGTCAAAACGAGCTTGAGGGGAAGACTCAGAACCCCTAACAGTGTCCCTCCAGATCGGAGACTTCCTGATGCGCAAGATCCTGGTAGATACTGGGAGTGCTGTGAATGTCCTATACCAGAAGGCATTCGACTAGATGGGGATATACAAGAGCTTACTGATAAGGTTGGACACAGCTCTGACCAGCTTTAATGGCAACACTACCTAAGCAGATGGGATCCTTCATCTCCCATCCACAGCCCGGGTGAATTACAAGGAGGTCACCGAGGCCATGGATTGAGTGGTGGTCGATGCCCCAGGGACCTACAACATAATTTTGGGCAAAAAAGGGGTCACGAACCTAAGAGCAGAAATCTCTCAACTAAACTATAGCATGAAAATCCAGTTTGGAGATACCTGGATTGTCCTAGAAGGGAACAGACAGCTCACCGCAGAATGTTACATCACTGAAGGTAACAGGGGGAGCTCACCCAAGCTCGAGAAGGAAAACTGCATCGATCTCCCTAAAGAGAATGATGATTACAAAATCTAGGCCACTAGCAGAGGAGGGAAGGTGTTCCTTAACCCAAAATTCCCTAAGAAAGGGATAGAAGTAGGAGAGTTGCTACCTCCTAAAATCAAAGGGAATCTCATAGACTCTTTTCAAGAGTACCTAAAAGTCTTCGCCTGGCATTCTAACGACCTTGAGGGGGTAGATAGAAAAATTGCTGAACACAAGGTCTACCTCAAACTAGGAATCAAACCGGTAAGGCAGACAAAGAGGACCTTTACCGCCAAGTAAAACGAGGTCAAAGCTCAAGAAGTCCAAGCTCTTCTTGATGCAGGAACCTTAAAAGAGGTGGTGTACCCGAAATGGCTGACCAATCCAGTCATGGCCCCAAAGAAAGAAGGGACATGGAGGATGTGTGTGGATTTCCCCACACTAAACAAATATTGTCAAAAGGACTCCTACCCATTCCCATGCATCGTTCAAATGGTCTACTCAACAGTTGGATATCAGAGGCTATGCTTCGTGGATGTATATAAGGGGTACCACTAGATCCCAATGGCAGTAGAAGACATGAAAAAGACCTCGTTCATCACAGAGGTCGAGACATATTGCTATACAAAAATGTTGTTTGGTCTGAAGAATGCAGGGGTAGAATTCTTACGAGCTATGCATAAATATTCAAGAATCAGCTTGGGAGAAACATAGAGGTCTACGTGGACGACATGGTAATCAAGTCCGAGACCTCTAAAGATTTTATTGACGACATCAAGGAGACTTTCCAAACAATGAAGGCTGTTCATATGAAGCTCAACCCAGAAAAATGCACCTTTGGAGTTTCTACAAGGAAATTTTTGGGCTTCATGATATCAGAACAGGGCATTGACGCCAATCCGGACAAAATCAAGGCATTAATAGACATCGAACCTCCTTGGAACATCAAAAAAGTCCAAAGGCTAATAGGAAAAATGACAGCACTATGGCGCTTTATTAGCAAAATGGAAGACAAAGGAGAGAAGTTCTATGAGGTCATCAAAAAGCCAAAGGACATCCAGTGGACTGAGGATTGTCAAGCAACTTTTGACAAGCTGAAAGAGTTCATGGGAAAACCATCTAAGCTTGTCTCTCGATTTCGGGGGAGGAAATCCTAATGTACCTCACCGTGATAGAAAAGGCTGTCAGCTCAATGCTACTAGTAGAAAGGGTAGGTCCCGAAGTTAGATATTCAGACCTCAAAAAAATTTTGTACCTCATTATTGTTACCTCAAGGAAATTAAAGGCGTATTTTGAAGCTTACCCAAAAGAGTATTAACCAATTTACGACTAAAGCAAGCTATAGCCAAACTCGAGCTATCAAGCAGGGCAATGAAGTGGTCTCTCGAGCTCTCGGGATATCAAATTAAATTTGAGCCAATGAAAGCAATCAAAGCTCAAGCTCTCTCAAACTTTGTAGAAGAATGCACAAGGGCTACACTGGAGCTCACAAGCACCTGTGAAAGTGACGTCTGGAAGATGTATATAGATGGTTCCACGAAAAAAGAAAATTCAGGTGCGAGAATAATATTGATCAACCCTGGAGGAGTGAGAAACCCTTACTCTGTAAGGTACAACTTCCCAACCTCGAATAATGAATCCGAATATGAAACTCTCTTAACAGATTTAAGACCTATAAGAGCAATCAAAGTGCAAAAATTGCATGTTAAAACAGATCCACAAGTCATAGCCAGTCAGGTCGCTGGAGAATACGAAGTTAGAGAGCACAACAATATCAAATATCTCAAAAGAGTAAGGGGTATCACATCTAAACTTGAGCATTTCCTCATCGAGCAAATATCCAGAGAACAAAATGCAGAGGCAGCGCACTATCAAAAGTTTACAAAGAAATAGCCGGGACAAATGCGAAGTTACTGGTGGAACAATTGTACTCTCCAAGCATAAACCAAGACGAGAGCTTGGTTCTAGAGGATCAGGCAGACTGGAGATATCCAATCTACAAATTCCTCAAAGATGGTGAAATCCCACAAGACCCCAAAGAAGCTCGCCAAGTGCGAAAATGGTCACCTCGCTACGTCCTGATCGGAGATGACGAGGTATACAAGAGATCATTTACTTGGACATTCCTCAAATGTCTAAGTCAAGGAGAGGGACGATACGTCGTTGAAGAGGTACACAGTGGAACATGTGTATCACACATAGGAGCAAAGTTCGTTGCCAAGAAAATACTAAGAACAGGGTATTATTGGCCCTCAATGGTTTCAAACATTGAGAAGGCCATACAGAAATGCATGAGCTGCCAGTTGCATGAGAACAAATCACATGTGCCATCGACAAGCTATCAATCCATTAATGCATCAATACCTTTCGATATTTGGGGTATTGACATTCTAGGATCCTTCTCGAAAGGAGTGAGGGGTGTTCAGCTCCTAATCGTTACTGTGGAGTGCTTCAACATATGGGTTGAAGCAGAGCTAATGGCAACCATCTCATCACCAAAAGTCCTATCTTTTGTCTAGAGAAACATCATGTGCAGGTTTGGGATTCCCCAAGCTATAATTTTAGTCAATGGAAGACATTCATTAGTGACCCGTTCAAAATATTCTGTGAAAATTTGAACAATGAATAGAGGCTAACCTTTGTAGCTCATCCCCAAGCTAATGGGCTAGCTAAGGTCACAAAAAGAACCATTCTGGAGGGACTCAAGAAAAGGCTCACCAAGCTCTAGAAAGAGGATCGCAAACCTACATGGCTAGACGAATTTCCAAGCATTCTATGGGCGTACAGAACAACACATAGAAAAGCTACTGGAGAAACACCATTCAACCTATGCTTTGGTGCAGAGGCAGTAATGCTAGTCGAGGTCGAAATGAAGTCTCTAAAACTGACTAAATACAATTCAGTCTTAAACGGGGGAGGGGGGGGGGAGGGCAAACCTTCTCCTTGAAAAGGTTAGAAACAAAGCAATGGAAGCTGATAAAAGCAACAAAAGGCAAGTCACAAATTTTTTCAACAAAAAAGTGAAAACAAGGCATTTCATAATTGGAGAAATGGTCCTCAAAAGGCCAGATATTGGCAAACAAGGTCAACTGACCAAGCTGCAGGAAAGATGGGAAGGACCTTATATAGTCCAAGAAGTCCACAAAGGAGAGAGCTACAAGCTCGCTGATCTCAAAGGAAGACAACTCCTGAGACCTTGGAACGCTTGCCATCTAAAGAAATTCTATGACTAAAGCCACTCGGACATTGTAGACATCGCAGACTCATTAATTCTGCTAGACACTCGTTGAAATGCAATGAGACCCCAGCAGTTCCCTCGGCTTAGTTTGAGCAAAGCACGAATAAAAGATAAGTGTTTTAAAGCTTACGAGGATGTTGTTTCTATTTCGATTGCCTTAGTGCTAAAAGCAGCTTAGTCCATTATGCAAGTTTAGAATGCAAATGTAAAATACGAGATATTGAGAAAAAATAAAGCTATTATAAGAGTAGAGGCCACAAACAGACCTCTGAAATATTCAGTACAAGTGCAGAAATCAAAAGAGTTGAATACTCAAAATCCTATTCTATTACAAGTGGAGAAATTTTCCCTGCTGTCTCGGAAGAAGGAGAGGAGGATGAGGTTCAGATCTCTATTAGCTGGTCTGAGGGTACCATCTTAAACATTGCAACACTCTGTTGAGAAGCAGCTCGAGCTTGAGGAACAGAAATTTCAACAGTTAGGTTTGGAACAGCAGCAAAAGAGGAAGAAGCACCAGCAATACCCCTAGCTCCGCCAACAGGAACTAGGGAAGGAGTAGACTTGGGGAGCCAAACTACGGTGCCTTCAACTCCAACAACCGGAGCTATGGTAGGAATAGACTTGTAGAGCCAGAATGCGTTCCTTATTACTGCCAAAACAAAGAGGAGAAGCAGTTAGCACAAAACTACAAAATAAGGCAACCAAGATCAAGAAAGCTCCCTACCAGAATTAGTTATCCCCAGGTTTATCCTAACCGAATAGAGGTTGCGCATCACTCCTCTCCCTAGTCCAGCAACATGAAGAAAAGACTCTGACCAATCCGGGGAAGTGCATCCAATCTTGGCCCTATCAGAGTTAGCCAACCCTATCAAAAAGTTCCTATGTTTAATCTGATCGTTGGTCAGGTCAGGAAGCCCGTTGAAGAAGGAACGGTTCAGATTCCAATACGGATATCTCTGGACCAGATCATTCAAAAGACGGGCAAAAAAGAAGTGTCATTTCCATTCTCCTACTGACTACTGGAAGGGGCCAACTAACTTATGCCGGGGGTCAAATCGAAGGTACCCTCTAGAAGATTTGGAGGTTGTGGGGACTCTTAACTTATAAAAGCACCTAAAGAGCTCCAAAGAGACAGAGACTCTGTAAAAATGATAGGTTGCTATAAAAGAGATCACAATCCGAAGGGAGTTTGGGACAAGCTGAGCTATAGGGACGTCCCAGAAGAAAACAATATCAAGTAGTAGAGAGTGAAGAAAAGGAAAAAGAATACCTCCCCTAAGGCTGGAAAGGTAGAGCACTATGCGTCCCTGACGTTTGCTGTACGGATGTTCGTCGTCAACAGCGGCGACAACATCACCCCTCTCCAGCTTCATCTCTTTGCCAAACTCGATGACATCAGCAGCAAGGAAGAAGATATAGAGCTAGCCCTTACCTCAGACAGGTTGTAGAAATGACTCATCATAGGAGGAGCCTGGACCAAAATTGGGGGAGAATAAAAAACCCCATTCACCATATCAACTCTAAGGAGAGACACATCAGGGGAAGTGGAGGACATCTCCATGAAGTTGCTTGCACAAGAAAAAAAAAAGGGGTTCAGAGCAAGAGCAGGAAGAAATTATTGCAAGCATGAGGGAAAGTCTAAACAAATTTTGAAACCTTCGAAAGACCTTTGATTTAAATGAGATAAAGAACCTGTTAAGTTGCTGGGAAGAAGCCAACGCACCAGAAAACGATTCATTTCTTCCAAAATTAAGTGAGTCAACCTTCCAAAACTGGAAACGGTTCAGTTTTCCCCCAAGTTATTAATCATCATTTTATAACAATTGAAGAAAAAAATTTAAAACTAATAACCGTAAATTAGAGAAAAGAGATGGAGAAAGGGATAATATGATAATTAATCGATAAAATACATAATAAATTAATAATATTGACTTATATTTAGTAATAAAAAAGATTAATTCAATTGACTTATGGATAGTGACGAGGGGAGTGATACATTAAATCTATCTTTTTGAGTTTATTTCATAAATATTCTCTTAAAATTTAATAAAAAAATTTTTAAATTATTTTTTGTATTTCAAATCATATATAATCGTAGATGAAGGCTTGTGTCGTACATAATGCTGAAGATATTAATTAATAACGTTTTCTTACTGTGAATAATTAATTGTAAATATTTTAACTTATGAATAAAATAATT
>JAOXNR010052643.1:0-15998 GCA_028571225.1 Parsonsia alboflavescens | reverse complement strand
TACAAAAACGGTTTTTTCTCTTGAACCGGACCGGTCAACTGGCCGGTTCCCGGTTTGACCGGTTGGACCGGCCGGTCTGGTCCGGTCCACAAAACATTGGTTGTGGGTAATCTGCTTTCTTATATTATTGTACAAGAAGTACCAAAGGACAAAAGTTATAGTTTTGAAATTAGTATGCATGACAAATTCTATATACCTGGTCAATTTGCAGAGAAAAAAGCTAAAAAGAAAAGGAGAAGGGACAAAAGAAAAATGCTACCCCGATGGGCTCAAGGTGAAAAGAGATCGAAATAAATTCATGACAAGGCAATTAATATGAAGCCAAAAGGTAATGAGAAAATTGGACGGGCGAAGCCGAGAAATCAAGTCATTCAAATCAAAGTGCTTTCTGAACAAGTTTCTAGAAAAAGAAAAGAAGTGGAGCCTTCGGAGGTTGAAAAGGCTAAAAAACACGTTAAAGGAAAAGAAAAGTGACACAGAGCTGGTTGCTGATCAAGGTGGTTTGGATGCGGGGCAGCTGTCGGTTCCGCAAGTTTCGGTTTCACAATCGGCTCCACGATGTTCAGAATGTTTGAAGAAGAAGTCGTGAGCTGTTTTAAACATCGTATTGATGTCGGGCACGTTTCTCGAGATGGCTGAAACGAGCTCGGATCAAGTTCAAATCTGAATGGGCGACCCGGAACGGCCCAAAGAACCAAAATCACTGTTATGTAGTGATGCAAGGAGTTTTTTGACCATCCGGAGTCGTTTCGAGGGAGTTTTTGACAATTTTCTGTTTTCAGTGGCATTGTCGTAATTTTACAGTTTTAAGTGACAGTTTCGTAATTTACTATTTTTTATAGGGGTTTTTCGCAATTTCTTTACTTTTTGTTTCCGTTTAGGGTTAGGCTCTGTTTTCTGCTGGTTGTTTTCGACAGTTTTTTATGAATTAAAGTTACCTCTTTTTTTGGACTATTTCGAAAAATCATTTTTTCGCTTAATTTTAATTTTTGTCTTCTAACTACTTGCGTTGAAGTTTGATTAGAAGGAAAATTGAATCAGGTTCTTTTTTTTGGTTTCTTGTTTTGCAAGTTTCTGAACAAGAACGAATCTTCAGATTCTGTTTCCGACTGCGTCAGTTGGTATCAGAGCCCAGATCCATCTAGATCAGTCAGTTCCTTGCCATGGCAAGAGGTAATCTCGAACAGAACATTGTTGCGTTAATCGAAGCCATGCAACAAGATCGGGAAGAGTTTAGGCGCAACAAGGAAGAGTTGCGAAGGGAGATGCGGCTAGAGAGGGAGAGCCGTGAACGCCAGATACAGGATTTGACACAGATGGTGCAACGGCTGGAGACAGGTCGACAACCAAAACAGCCCGAAATTGAATAATTGCGTCAAGGGGTCGATGAAGATGTTGAGGACGATTTCAGGAGGCCGTCGCCTGAACAACCTAGCGTTTGGTCGAGGGGAATAAGGGGCGACTACCAATCGCCAAGAGACAACGAATGAGAACCAGTCGTTCCTCATTGGGATCTAAGGTTTAAGATGGAGGTTCCGGAATTCTCAGGAGGGTTGGTGTCTGAAGAGTTCCTAGATTGGATGAGCTTCGTGGATGAACTTTTTTCATTGAAGGAGGTTTCGGCGGAAAAGAAAGTATCTTTGGTGGCAATGAGATTCAATTACAGGGCTGCCGCATGGTGGCAATCTTTCAGATATCAGAGATACCTAGATGGCCTTCCAGTTTTGGACGATTGGGGGGAGTTCAAGAGAGAGATGCGCACGGAGTTTCTGCCCTTCAATTACCGACAGACTATGTTCCAGAATCTTTAGAGTTTGACACAGGGCAGGGTTCTCGGAGCATCGAAGAATACACACTAGAGTTTTACCGAATGGTGGCGAGGAACCAATTGCGAGAAACTCAGGAACAGCTCGTGGCTCGATATCTCTTTGGGCTATGACCTGTTATTCAGGATGCTTTATAGGTCCATACCTTTAACACTATCATGGACATGCAGACAAAGGCACAAGTTGTGGAGAAGAGTCTAGCGAGGGCCAGCGGCAAAAGTCTTGGATTTGGAAGAGGTTTTCCTCCTCCCCGTGTTTCTCCGGCAAGTAGCTCTTCGACAACACGAGTGGGCAGCTCTTCAGCCCAAAATCAGTTCAGAAGAGGTAGCGTACAGCTCGGCCAAGGGTCAGGTAATGCTCCGAATAAGTCTTCCACCAGTAATAAAGCTAATGTGAAGTGCCACGGATGTCAGTAGCTAGGGCACTATGCGAATGAGTGTCCGAGGATAAGGTCGCAGTTACTGATTTAGGAGGGCACTGAAGAAGAGCCTGAAGAGTATGTTGGTGATGATGTGTGTGAAGAGGAGGATATGTGTTATATCGCACCTAAGGATATCCGAGGAGATAGTTTGGTTTTGAGGAGGATTTGTTTAGCACCCAAAGCCAATGAAGATTGGAAACGAAGAAACATCTTCACAACCCGGTGCACAATTAAAGGGAAGGTATGCCATTTGATTATTGATACAAGAGAATGTAATCTCACAAACGGCAGCGCAGAAGCTTCAGTTGAAGACAGAACCTCATCCAATGCCATACCGGTTGGGGTGGTTAAATAATGATACCGAGGTCAGGGTTTCAGAGCGGTGCCGGGTGGAATTCTCGTTTGGACCTCAATATTCTAGCACTATCTATTGTGATGTCGTCCCGATGGCTGCCTCACATTTGCTACTTGGCAGGCCATGGTAATACGACAATCATGTAACGTATGATGGATTCACACACTGTTATACTATCAGCCGAGGGCCAAAGAAAGTGGTACTTTAGCCCATGCGACAAGGAATGGTTGATAGTAAGAAAACAATTTTCTGCCTGCCACGGAAGGAGTTTGAAGAAGAGGTAACTGAGTCCGAGTTTTTTTTTGCTTTAGTTGCCACTGATTTGTTGACATCGGACAGCAGTGAGGTCGAGTTGGAGATTCCAGAACAAGTTCAAGAGCTGTTGACTGAATTTGCAGACTTGTTGCCGGATGAGTTACCAGTTGAATTGCCTCCGTTGAGAGATATCCAACACCAAATAGATCTAATGTCGAGTTCTATCCTTCCGAAAGCGCATTACCGAATGTCCCCACAGCAACATGAGGAGCTAAAGCGACAAGTTACAGAGTTACTGGATAGAGGATTTATCCAGAAGAGCATCAGTCCCTGTGTGGTGCCTACTTTGTTGGTACCGAAGAAGGACGGCACACGGAGGATGTGTGAGGACATCCGTGCCATCAATCGTATTACTATCAAGTATCGGTTTCCAATTCCACGATTAGATGACATGTTGGACCAACTCAGTGGAGCGACTATCTTTTCAAAAATAGACTTGAAAAGTGGCTACCATCAACTCCGAATCAAACCTGGAGACAAGTGGAAGACGGTTTTCAAGACGAAGGATGGGCTCTTCGAGTGGCTAGTCATGCCTTTTGGTCTCTCAAATGTGCCCAGCACATTCATGAGGGTCATGAATCAGGTACTGCGTCCTTTCCTCAATAACTTTGTAGTAGTTTACTTTGATGACATACTTGTGTATAGTCGGGCAAAGGAAGAACATTTGCAGCACCTACGGTTAGTTTTGGCTACATTGCGAGATCACAGTTTGTTTGCAAATCGGAAGAAATGCAATTGGATGGTTGACAGGATTGTATTCTTGGGGTATGTGGTTTCGGCAAATGGGATTCAACCGAATGATCCAAAGATTCAGACGATCCATGACTAGCTAGTACCAAAGAGTGCAATAATGGTTCGGTCTTTTCATGGATTAGCAAGTTTCTACCATCGGTTTAGCAGGGATTTCAGTGTGTTGATGGCACCCCTGACTGATCTTTACAACGCCAAGGTGTTTGAATGGACATAGGCTGCTCAAGAGGCATTTGATGTGATAAAGGAAAAGCTGACGAGTGCCCCAGTACTTGTCCTACCAAATTTCGATAATGTATTCGAAGTGGATTGTGATGCGTCGAAGGTGGGAATAGGAGCAGTTCTGAGCTAAGAGGGACGGCCAGTAGCCTATTTCGGAGAAAAACTTGGAGGGTCGAAGTTGAATTACTCAACTTATGATGTCGAGTTCTATGCCATAGTCCGAGCTCTTCAACATTGGCGGCATTATTTGATACAACTGGAGTTTGTGTTGTATTTGGACCACTAGGCTTTGAAGTTTCTTCAGGGGCAGCATCGACTTAGTGATAGGCATGCCAAGTGGGTGTCAGCTCTTCAGGAGTTCACATTCACCTTAAAACACAAGTCAGGCGTCGCGAATAAGGTGGCTGACGCATTAAGTAGACGACGGTCATTGCTTAACATGATGTTGGTTGTCACCTTGGGCTTTGAGGGATTGAGAGAGTTGCTACAAGATGATGATGATTTCGGTCCTATTGTGAAGGCCGTGGAGCAGTAGGAATGGTGTGAGTACGTGCTTCATGATGGCTATCTTTTCTGAGGTAACTGCTTATGTATTCCTGATACATCGTTGAGATTATTGATCGTTCAAGAATTGCACTCTCAAGGGCACTTCGGCAAAGACAAGATAGCCGGCTTGATCAAGGAAAAATTATACTGGCCAGGAATTGACAAGAGTGCCCAAGATTACGTTAAACGATGTCGAGTTTGTCAAGTGTCGAAAGGAGGCGGCACAAATCAGGGTCTTTATACACCTTTACCTATTCCGGAAGAGCCATGGATGGATGTGTCAATGGATTTCGTATTGGGTGCCGCGAATGCAGAAAGGGTTTGACAGTATCATGGTCGTGGTGGATAGGTTCAGCAAGATGGCTATCTTCATTGCTTGCAAGAATTCCATGGATGCGAGCAAAATTGCCAACTTGTACTTTGGAGATGTGGTGCGGAGATTTGGGTTGTCAAGGAGTATCCTATCTGATCGAGATACAAAATTCATGAGCCACTTTAGGTGAGAGCTTTGGAAGCGCATGGAGACTACTCTAAAGTTTAGCAGTCCATACCATCCACAGACAGATGGCCAGATGGAAGTGGTGAATCGTACCTTGGGGAACATGTTACGAGCGCAGGTCAAATCTTTTGGGACTTGGGATTCTATACTTGCAAAGATTGAGTTTGAATTCAACTACTCTGTGAACAAGTCCACCAAGTTTTCCCCTTTTCAAATTGTTTTGGGGCGAAATCCGAGAAGTCCTCTCGACCTTGCTATTCCTAATCATGGTTCAACTCCAAGAAAGGTGGAGGATCGCCTGGTTGATCTACAATCCATTCATGCAACCGTCAAAGCGAACTTGGAGGAAGCTTATGCTCAGTACAAGTTGCATCCGGATCAGTCAAAGCGAGATGTCCAGTTTGAGGTAGGTGATCTGGTTTGGGTTACTCTGTCCAAGGAACGATATCCTACTGGTGAATATCACAAGCTCAAAGACCGGAAGGTTGGACCATGCCAAATCTTGGAGAAACTTGACGTCAATGCTTACCGAGTCGAGTTACCGGACGAGTTCAATATCTCCAATGTTTTTAATATGCAGCATCTCACGGCTTTCCATGGAGATAATCCGAGCTTGAGGACAGGCTCCATTCAGGAGGGGGAGCCTGACGCAGAGCTGGTTGCTGATCAAGGTGGTTCGGATGTGAGGTAGGTGTTGGTTTAGCAAGTTTCGATTCCACAATTGGCTCCACGAAGTTCAGAACGTTTGAAGAAGAAGTCGTGAGCTGTTTTAAACATCGTATTGATGCTGGGCAAGTTTCTCAAGGCGACTGAAACGATCGGATCGAGCTCAAATCTGACTGGGTGACCCGAAATGGCCCAAAGAATGCAAGGCATTTTTTGGCCATCCGGAGTCATTTTGATTGAGTTTTTGACAATTTTCTGTTTTCAGTGGCATTATGGTAATTTTATAGTTTTAAGTGACAATTTCGTAATTTACTGTTTTTCTAGGGATTTTTTTGCAATTTCTTTACTTTTCGTTTTCGTTTAGGGTTAAGCTTTGTTTTTGGCTTTAATAATTGTTTTCTGCTGGTTGTTTTCGACAGTTTTTGATGAATTAAAGTTGCCTCTTTTCGGCTTTTCGATTTTCGACTATTTCGAAAAATCGTTTTTTCACTTAATTTTAATTTTCGTCTTCTAACTATTTGCATTGAATTTTGATTAGAAGAAAAATTGAATCAAGTTCTTTTTTTTCGTTTCTTGTTTTGCAAATTTTTTCTTAATAAGAACGAATTTTCAGATTTTGTTTCCGACTGCGTAAAACAATTTGTTGAAAAAATCCATGTTGAGGATTTGACAAACATTAATGAGGAAATTTTTGCCTTGAATTATAATATTCGGGTTGGTGATCAGGTGAGCCATGAAGCATCAATTGCCGAGGAATTTATTGATGATTTGTTACCCGATAGGGAAGTTCACCACATGAACGCATGTAATTTGACCCAATTGAAGAAAAGTTTTTATTTGAGAAATGTGCAGGTAAACATATCATGTATTACTTGTCTCTTATTTAAAACATATGCTTACTTTTCTTTTGTGTGTACAGGCATTATCTGTGAACCAAAAAGTGATTCGGGTGATGGATGAAATGGACAAGAAACGAAAAGAATGGACGGAGGAAAACAAAAGATTTAAAGCTGATATGGAAGAAGAGAAGAAGCACGACAGAAAGTCTTCAAGCCGAACAATCAATTGGCTTCAAAGGACTGGAAAAAGAGAAAAAGAGGGTTGAAGATGAAAATTTGAAGTTGAAAAAGGAGCGAGATGATTGGGAGGTCATAGCCAAGAAAATTTTTTCTTCAGTATGAAGACTGAAATGGCAAAATAAGTCTCCAAAATTTGCGAACGTATGGAGTTGGGTTTCTGAAAGCTTTGTTCGATTGGGGATAGAAACTTGTTTAACAAAAGTTGAGGAGAAACACCCCGATTTTGAACTAAAAGGAGATTTAAAAGATTTTCTTGGTGACCAAAACAGTTATCCACGGCCTAGCGAGGAAAATTTCAAACTGGAGGAAATGTCCAAAACTTTTCCATCACCAGTCGAGATGATGAAGACAATGACACGTATGATTCTGAAGAATCGGAGGAGGTAACCGACGAAATCAAATGTTAATTCCCCGCAACCAGTCTGATGGAACTATTAGTTTTAGAATTCTTCCCTGCACCACTACTACATCAATTCCCGAGGGTGAGAACATAACTCCATATTCGTGATCTTTTCAAGCCGACAATTCATCTCCTCTGCCCTATGTCATTTAGTTACTAACCCCGAGCCTTCCTTCTTCCCAAGAAATGCCCAACGCTGAAGATCCCCCTAGTACCGAAGGCCACAATGTTTTAGTATTTAGAAAAAAAATTTATGATGTTCTGATCTTGAACAATTTTGTAAGTTTTTCTGGAAGTATCATATTGCTATGTGAATCAAAAGTTTCTTTAAAATATTCTATTTTTATCTTAGGCACAAAAGTATGCTTAATATATAACCTGAACGATATATTCAAAGTATTGAATAAAAACGTAACCAAAGGAATTGGAAAATATAGTATTGTATCGAAGAATGATTCAGATAAAAATAATTTGGGATTGTTGAATCTATCAAAAAATTACAACTGAAGAATACAAGTTAAAATCTGCTAACGATAAAATTTTCAAAGATTCATAACATTTCATCTTCGAGCAATATCATTTCCATCCATATCCTTCAATCTATAATGGTCATTACGATTATCGCTGGAAATGATATAAGGACATACCCATACTGGATCAAGTTTTCTACTAGGATATTGACGACTAACTTCGCTTTTCCTCAAAACCAAATCACCCTGTTTCAAACATGGCTTTGGGACTCTTTGATTGTAGTACTTGACTAATTTTCGTTTATAAATGATTTCACATTCAACAACTCTTCTTGTTTCTTCAAGCAGAATCAATTTTCAACCAACTTTTAGATCATTCCATTCTGCACTAAACAAGTCTATTATTGTGGATGAACTCCCCACTTCAACTGGAATTATTTCATCTGTATCGAAGCATAAATTGAAAGGAGATTCTTGTGTTCATTAATTTGAAGTTGTTCTATAAGACCACAAAAAATTGATAGTTCATCAACTCATTTTCCTTTTATAGAATTAAGCCTTTTCTTCAAACCTTGTAAGATGACTCGGTTTGCTACCTCAGCCAAACCGTTCATCTGTGGATGACCAACCAAAGTGAATCTTTGATCGATTTTTAATTCATCAAAAAAATCTTGGAATTCCTTAGCTTCAAATTGTTTTTCGTTATCAGTGATTAACACCCAAAGAATTCCCAAAACAAATCTTTAATATTTCAAGCTGTGATAGTTGCAAAAGGTTTTGCTTCAATCCACTTGGTAAAATAATAAATAGCAACTACTAAAAATTCCCTTCCTTCAAAAACCTTTGGAAATATTCTGAAACATGGAATTTAAGGGAAATATTATAAAATTGAACTCATAATAGTATTCAAGTCATAAACAAAGTAAAGTATCTAGAAGATCCATTCGCCATTTATAAAATGGAATCAAGATACTTAGTGAATGCAATTTGGTCCAAGGTAAATAATGAACATTGTCATGTACCTAGCATTTCTTGCAAGATCGAAGCAATAATAGAGAATTTTCCTCTATTGAAGGCCAAAAGTATCCTATTCACATCACGTTCCGTGTGAGGGATCGGGATCCAATGTGTGAACCACATATGCCTTCGTGAACTTCCCAAAGGATATAATTGCTCTCTTCTGGAGTTACACATTTGAGAAGAGGCTAGGAATGGGCCCTTCGGTATAATTGATCATTCATGATGACATATCTAGAAGATGAAGTCTTAACTTTTCTAGCTTCATCTTTGTCTTCTGGCAAAATTCCTTGACATAAAATTATAAAAGAAGTCAAGAAAACATAAAATAATGAATAAATTGATACAACACCAAACATGAATATTACCTTCATAGATGTATTTCCATATCCATGATTCAAGTATGTCCATTGGCATTAGAGTAATGCAATTGATTGACTTTTCAATGGTTTGATCCAAGAAGGATTAATGTGAGTGACTTTTTTCAACTTAGATAAAAAATTAGCTTCGGTGTTATTCTTTTGGGGAATATGTTCAACAACCAAATACTTAAATCATACAATATATTTGTTAGTCTCTGCCAAATATTTTGTCATGTTGTCTTTCTAACCCTCATATTTTCCATTAATATGTCCAGATAATAATTGAGAATTTGTTTTGGCCAAAAGATTCGAAATATGAAGACTTTCTACAAGCCTAATCTAGTTAACAATGCTTCATATTCGGACTCATTATTACTAATTTGAAATTCATACTTCAAGGCATAAGCAAAACGAGTACCTTCCGGACTTATGAGTACAAAACCGTCACCTTCAGCTAAACCATCCTTGTATAAGATATAAACAATCTGTTGGAGGAAAATGTAAGGTTCAAGGAATTGTACACTCCAATACAAAATCAGAAAACACTTGAACTTTGATAGCTTTTCTAGGCAAACACATAATATCAAACTCTAAAAGTTCGATAGCACATCTCATCAATCGTCCATCTACATCAAGCTTGTGTAAAATTTGCCTGATCGGAAAATTTGTCAATACATTAATAGTGTGATCTTGAAAACAAGACTTCAGTTTTCAGGCAAAAACTAACAAAGCCAAATCATGTTTCTCCAAAATAGAATATTTAGTCTTCGGTCCTTGCAACAAGTGACTAATATAGTAGATGAGTTTCATACCCGAACATCAAGAGTCACATAAAACTAAAGTTAATGTCATCGAGGAGATGGACATATATAAAAATAATAATTCCCCGATGTGAAAGGAGACCAAAACGGGTGGAGAGCCCTAATACTCCTTTAATTTTGTAAAAGCAACATCACATCTAGGAGTCCAAACAAACTTTTTAGAATTGCGAATTACCTTACAGAAGGAAGTGATTTTTCATCGAATTTGGATAAAAATCTATTCAAAGCAACTATTCTTCCAGTTAAACATTTCACTTCTTTTACTGATTTGGGGGGTTACATATCCATCAATGCTTAAATTTCAACATTTCATCCTAATTGCATGGCAAAAATTCTATTTACCATCTCTTAAAAATCAACTCCCACACTTTTCAAGACAAATGGCATTCTTTTATAATAAAATAGACCATGCGAGGTGACAAAAAAATTTTTATCTTCTTCTTTAGCCATCTGAATTTGATGATATCCTTTGTGAGCAACCAAAAAACATAATAAGGAAAATCTAGATGTGGCATCACTAATTGATCAATTTTTGGCATTGGAAAAAGCTTCTTGGGGATTACCTTATTCAAAGAAGTAAAATCAATGCACCTTCTCAAGGAACCATTTAGCTTCATTACAACCATCAAATTTGAAAGCCAAGATTGGAATTGTACACACCAAATTATCCCAGGCTTCAACAAGCCTTGAGTTTCAATCTTTATTGCTTCAAACTTTTCTAGACTAAAAAATTTTCTTTTTTGCACCACTGGGGCTTATAATTCAGGACCACCTAACCGATGTTAATGATCAGGGAATAGATCCCATCTTCATAGTGAACCATGCAAAAATATTTTGATTCTTTGCCAGCAAATCAATCAATTGATCTTTAGTCCCATTGGCAAAGCCTTCCATACAGAAATTTTATGTTCAGGATGAGCAAAGTTCATTTGATATTCTTCAAGCTCTGTGGCTGGCTCAATTATTTCTTCATCATCCTTAGCATTCGAGAAAGATTTTGACTTTTGCAACAGAATTGGTTTTTGAGATAGCTGTTTGATAGCATGTATGCGCAATTTGCACGTCACCTTTGATGGTGTAAAATGTATTTCCTGAAGGTACCGTCAAAAGGTTTTGGAATGTGTTAATCTGAGCTCTTATCTGATTTAGACCAGGATGGCCCCATATGATGTTATACCCAGAAGGTGAGAGTCCTCCACGATAAATTTAGACTGCACCATGGGCTAATCCGATCCCCATTAAACCTTCAAATTAATAGTTCCCAATGCGAAAGTCGTTTCACTTGAAAAACTGACCAAACGAATTCAGTTAGATTTGATCAAGGAATCATTTATACCCATTTTCAAAAAAGCATCATAATATTGAATATTGACCAAACTTCTGGTATCGACTAAAATCCGCTTGACCAAACATTCTTGAATATTCGTAGAAATAGCCAAGGGAATGTCAGCATTCACAACTACAGGACAATGCACTTTTTGCCTCTTTTCAATTCTTCCAACAAAACAAAAATAAACCCTGAGATTATGTCAAACTCTTGGAGCGGGAGGGTATTCAGGAATTGGAGCTATTTGAGGATTCGATTGAACATGGTTGATATATTGTTGCAATTTCCCTTGCTAAATGGCATTGTCAATCTCCTTTTCAGCTAATAGTATTCATCAATATGATGTCCCATCTATTTATGATATATACAATATCTATCTCGATGCCTCGTCTCCATTAGGGTTTGAATTGGCTTTAAAGGATTCAAGATACCAAAGCTTTCAACTTGTTGTAAAATCATAGCTCCTAGAGCATGATGAGGTATGAAATTAGGATTATTATTATGAGGACCACTATTTTAGTTTGGTGGTTTTCGTTTACTTCCAAATGATTGCCAAAATGTTTTTGTTGAAAAGAATTTGGATGTTCTGGTGGAGTAGAAGAGCAAGTATCCAAATGAAGTAGAGGCTGAAGGTTTCGACTCCAAACAAGCATTGTTGGGGAAGGAATTCTGATACCCAGAACCAGTACTACCCGAAGGATGAGTGAATTTTTACTTCTTCCCTCCTCTGGTATAATATAACTCTTTGTGAACTCTTGCATTTCTTGGAAAACCTAGATTGTTCAACCAAAATCAACTTACAAACTTGATGCAACAATTCAGTACTTATGGTTCGTGGATTAGCATAAAATTTCTTAGAATGCTTACTGAGCTTCAAACCCTAGCAAAAAGATTCATTGCAAACCATTTCATGGCAGTTAGAGACCAATCCAGCTTCATTATTAAATCGATTCCAATATTCATTCAAGGTCTCCTCTTTCCTTTGACTTATACTCAACAATTGTGATTGAGACTTCATTTGACGTGAACTCCTAGCGAATTGACTGATAAAAAATTTCTTCAGTTTAGCACAAAAGTCGATACAATTATTAGGAAAATTTGAATACCAACCCAAAGATTGTATTCATTTTTCCCAACCACTTTCTTGGAAAACCTACATTGTTCAACCCGAATCAACTTACAAACTCAGTGCAGCAATTCAGTTCTAGTGGTTGGTGGATTAGCATACAATTTCTTAGAATGCTTACTGAGCTTCAAACCCTGGCAAAAAAGTTTCATTGTAAACCATTTCATGGCAGTTAGAGACCAATCGAGACGAATACTCAACAAATGAGATTGAGACTTCATTTGAAGTTAACTCCTAGCAAATTGACTGTTAAACAATTTCTTTAGCTTAGCATAAGAATCGATACAATTATCAGGAAAACTTGAATACCAACCCAAAGATTGTCCTATAAGAGTGACAAAGAAAGCCCTGCAATACAAAATATCATCGAGATCAAAAAAATCCAAAACAACATTGTATTTTTTAAAATAGCTTCAGGGATCAATGAAACCATCAAATTTATCAAAAGAAGGCAATCAAAAATCCTTCAAGACTTTGCCATGACGTAGATGTGTTTGCAATGGTGTGGACTCATTCATGGTCAAAGTCGGTGTAATATGCAATTTTGTCATTATATTTGGTAATAACTTCTCAATCTTGTTGACCTTATCTTTAAATTGAGGTGCTTGAGCTGGAGAAATCGCCATTCATCCACCCAAAGGTGTAGGAGGTAAAGATGGTAAAGATGGTAAAGGATAAGGATAATAAGGATTGTAATATGATATTGAGGGTATTATGGAGCCATTAGCTGAACATGAGGTAAAATTAAGGAACATATGGAGGTACTCCCTGATTCAACATTGGTGGTGGAGGAGTAACAAATTGAACCTCATGTTCATCATTATTCTGAATAGATCCATCATGATGAGAGGAATTAACACTTTCAGGAGGTGGAATGATGTTTTGAAAAATCAAATAATCCTGAAAAGTGTCATAGTGATCTAAAGCCAACATCACCTTTTCTGCCTCATAAATTAATAGTAGAGGAGCTTTGGATAGTGGTCACTTGGTTTTCGACTATTCTAGCCATGTAATTGCTGGCGTTTTTGAGGATTCATGCAATGTTGGATCCAATGGAATATATTGACCAGAAACAATTTGCCTAAAAGTATTCTTCAAAATGGCAGGATCAATAGCAACAAAGTTGAATTGTTCGGATTCACTACCTGACGAATAGCTCTCGAAGAATTGGCCACACTCCCGGTTTTCGACTGTTCTAGCCATGTAATTGATGGCGTTTTTGAGGATTCATGTAATGCTGGATCCAATGGAATATATTGACCAGAAACAATTTGCCTAAAAGTATTCTTAAA
Organism: Parsonsia alboflavescens; assembly: GCA_028571225.1. Lineage (NCBI taxonomy): Eukaryota > Viridiplantae > Streptophyta > Magnoliopsida > Gentianales > Apocynaceae > Parsonsia > Parsonsia alboflavescens. Next base: position 2,504 of record JAOXNR010052643.1, on the reverse strand, counting down.
AATGGCAGGATCAATAGCAACAAAGTTGAATTGTTCAGATTCACTACCTGACCAACAGCTCTCAAAGAATTGGCCACATTCCCAACTTGAATTGACTATCTAGACATAGAAGGATGATGAGAAGATTGTCTAATCTTCATTGTGAGTCAAAAAACTTATACTTGACCATGGTGGGTGTTAATATGATGTTGCTGCTGTCTGGAAGGACTGTTCGGGACTTAAGAATCAAGTTGCGCTCCATACCAAAGTTCTTTTTTGGGACCTACAAAGTAGACAAAGAGGAATTTTTGGCTCTCGAATGCCTAAGTTAGAAAGGAATTAGAGAAAGTATAGAGAGAGAAAAACTTGTAGAAAAAAGTACATACTTACCTTTCAAACGAACTAATGCTTTGTATTTATAGTTGTCGAGTGAAAAATAAAAGAATTAAATGAAGATTACAATTGTTAATATATATTATATATAAATATATATAGAAGTCAGGTTGAAGTTTTTCCTCAAATCTTCCAATTGTTATTTGAAAGGCTGCAATTTGAGATATACCCAATCGACAACTTCAAATTTCCTTTCAATCCTATTTTTGTTAGCATAAAGTTTCATTCTGAACCTTTTCCAAGTTCTCTATGATGACCATTTCCTGAAAAGATCTTTCCTATAAATAATATTCAATAGCAACATTTTTTACCTCTTGAATATTAATCATGTTGATAAGATGTGGTTTATGCCTATATAAGCCTCAAACAGGGGAATTTTAAGTATTGCACAACTCTAAAAATGCCAACCACTAGGGTAGCAATGGTAAGTGAGTAAGACTGGTCCGCTGGTCTCCATTGTCACATCTCGTGATCCAAACATAACAAGTCATGCATTAGATTAATCCAACATAAAAGGCTATATAATTCTAAATAATGCATCAAAGAAATTAAAATCCATCTCGTATTTAATGTAATAATCTTTAAAACAAAAATTAACATTTACATAAGTCTCCAAAACTAAATACAATTTCAAAAATAACTTACAACTAAATCAAATACAAATTTTCAATTACCTCTCTAATCCAACCAAAACATATTAAATTACCTACAAAAGAAGAAAAAGAAAAAAAAAAGATGGTGTGAGCATATATGGACTCTCAGTACGCAATTTCAATCCAATCTTAAATTAAAAACAATTATTTATATAAAAATATTTTAACATGTGTAAACCTTTAAATCAAATCAAGAGTATTTTCAAAATAATTTGTATACCTTTCGATAGAACAACTAAAATAAGAATACCTTTCATTCACATTCATGAATACATAAAACTTGCTTACATACATACTTGCGTGCATGACATATCCACTCATCACAGATAGGTAGATTTGAGATCTAGTTCTTTCGGATGTATATCGAATTATAAGAGTTGTATATATATTTCATACATTCATTCATCATACTGCTCATGCAAACAAATACATATTATATCAGAAAATATAATACCTTTTATAATAATATAAAAATATTTATGAGAAAACATGAAAATAATTCAAAAATACTTGTAAAAAAAAGTGTAAAGAAAGGAGTTTTATAAAAATCAAGAAAGGATGGGAACTATTTATCTCAAATCTCTAATCTCAAGAAAAATCAAAATCAAAACCAAAAAAAAAAAAATCCAACTTAAAAAGAAATTCAATCCAAATATTATAAATCTTTCAAAAACCTTTATCCAAACTCTATCCCTCTAAGATATTGTAAATTCAAACTAATATTAGATAATAATTACTTTATACATATATTTTCAGAAAAATTAATTATATATAATTTAGTTATTAAAATAATTAAAAAATACATTATCTAACTAATTAAAAGATAAAATAATAATTGTAAATGTAATAGTACTAAAAAGGAAACGTAGTATTCCCAGACGCCACTGTTTTCCGCAACAAATCTAAAGTCAACTTTTAATAATAATAATAATAATACCGAAATAACCAAATTCGGTCGGCGGCAAGAAAACGAAAACAGATTAAAATTTGTAAGATTCTTTTCTCCTGCGGAAATCGAAATTACTACAATTGAACAGTGTGGATGATTTTATTTTAATAAAAACTCAAGTAAAATATCTTTAAATATATAAGAATAATCCAACTTAAATAATCCCAAAATCTCAAATCAATATACAAAACTTATTTTAAAAGGAAAAAAATCATCAGACAAACTTCTTACCGTAGAATACATTATTAGAATCTCTGATTTTAGATCCATAAAATGAATCCTCAATTTCCTTTATCAAAAAAAGCGGCTCGGGGTTGGAAGAAGAGGTTTAGACCTAGAAGAAAAATGATTAGATAAGTTATTATCTAAAATTCAATCCAATATATAATAATAAAATAATTTAAATTTATTAAAAAATCTTTAGTATTTCTAAAATATTACGGAGATTCTCAAAAAAATCAATTAATTTCCAAATATATCCAAATTGATTCACCCAATTTCAATTTTACCCACTTTCTATAAACATTTCA
>JAOXNR010052642.1:0-15998 GCA_028571225.1 Parsonsia alboflavescens | reverse complement strand
AGGTTCTTCAACTTTCCAATCATCTTCAAGCATAACTTCTTCAATCTTGTCAAGAACTTCAAGTTGTTCTTCATTGTGTAGCCTCAATACCAACCTTGCTAGTTTCATCCTCAAACTTCCATGATTATACTTGAAATATTGGTCTTTGTATAAGAACTCCCAATCATTATTCATATCATATTCAATCTTCAAGAAGTCTTTCTTCATTCTTGATCTTCCAACCTTGTATTTGAAATACAAGCTCTTGTATATTAACTCCTTTATTCCATAAGCATCTTCATGTGAGATCTTCCATGAATTATCCCATGCCATGTATGCTCCTGGATCTCCATCAGTTTAACAATGTGGAAATGAGAGTTATGAAGTTTGGGATGTAAAAGTCACATACCTTTGGTAGTTGATCATTACCTTCTTATATAGACTTGTAACTGTACTGGTAGTCATTGAAAGTTCGATGTGAGATGTGTGATGAATAGTACTGAACTGATAAACAGTATCTGCATTTTGCTGTTTGATTGAGCTGTCTTTGGGATGAGATTTCTCTCTCGTTATTAATCCTTTTTGCTCATGTAATATATCAAATTAAAACTCTTAGTACATAGATTAAGCCTAGTATTTGATTTGTGATTAATTACCAAGTTATCATGGTAGAAAATGTGCTCAAAGTAGTGGCCTTGGTGTATGGTATACACCATATGCCTTTTCAAAAAAGAGTGTCGTGCAATTTTGCCGATATGGCATATGCCCTTTCAAAAAACAAGTGTTGTGCACCTTTGTCGATACGGCATATGCAACTTCAAAAAATGAATGATTATGGAATCCTTGATTCAAACACCTAAAAGATGGATATATGGCCGAAAGGTATTGCCTTTGCCGCCACATTTGTGTTTCGTCCATCCGAATGATGAACTTATGAGCGAATTCTTGATTTGACCACCAAGAAGATGGATGTATGACTGAAAGGTATTGTCTTTGTGGCCACATCTATGTTTTGTCCATCCAAAGGATGAATTGATGATCCATCCTTGATTCGACCACCCAGAAGATGGATGTATGGTCGAAAGGTGTTGCCTTTGCGGCCATATATATGTTTCATCCATCCGAAGGATGAACTGATGATCTAATGCTTGATTCAGCAGCCAAGAAGATGGATGTATGACTGAAAGGTATTGCCTTTGTCGCCACATTTGTGTTTCACAAATCCAATGGATGAATTGATGACCGAATCCTTGATTTGGCCACTGAGAAGATAGATATATGGCCGAAAGGTATTGCCTTTGCGACCACATTTGTGTTTCATCCATCCGAAGGATGAACTGATGACTGAATCCTTGATTCAGCCACCAAGAAGATGGATATATGGCCGAAAGGTATTGCCTTTGCGGCCACATTTGTGTTTTGTCCATCCTTTCATGATGTAATATAGATGTGTTAAATCTGAACATATGTTTAGCCAAATGTGTGAAATTCGGACCTATTCTTCAGATGTGTTAAATCTGAACATATTTTTAGCCGAATGTGTGAAATTCAGACCTGTTATTCAGATGTGTTAAATCTGAACATATGTTTAGCCTCATGTGTGAAATTCGGATATGTTATTCAGATGTGTTAAATCTGAACATATTTTTAGCCAAATGTATGAAATTCGGACATGATATTCAAATGTGTTACATCTGAACATATCTTTAGCTGAATGTGTGAAATTCAGACATGTTATTTAGATGTGTTAAATTTGAAAATATTTTTAGCCGAATGTGTTAAATGCAGACTAATGTTGGTCGGTCTTGTCTATGCATTGACCAACAGAATGATGATGTGATATGACGGGGTCTCCATTTGCTGTTAGTGGGTTCAGTTGTCAAATCCACTTGTATGGTGAAGATTACCTTGGAACTCACATCTAGAAAAAGGCACCTGTTTTCCATTTCAAAAAGGAAGATTTTGAAAATAGGTGGATAAAACGATGGGTTTGAAAGGACAAAGAAGTGGGATTTTGATTTTCTCTTTTTGCTCAAAAGACAAATTTTGTCTTTACATCCGCTTTACCTTTGTCAAAGCTTGGAATCTTCTCATGCATTTTTTCTTTGTACTATTACTTTTTTTTTTTTTTTTTAACAACAACGGTGCAACATTCTTAAATCACTCTCGTGGTGTGAGTTTTATTGTGATTTTGTTTCCATTTGATTTGGCCTTTGTGTACCTAACCTAAAGTAGCGTTGTTTTTTTTTTTTTGTATTTAGGTGTCAATTTCTAGGTAAAGTTTCCAACTTCTGACGTTTAGTTTTTGAGTTCTTCATGTTCTTCATCAAATTTTTTTCAATGGTTGCAGGTACTTACTTTGATCCTTTCTTTTGTATACTTGTCGTGCAGGTATACTTTATTGTGCAGCTATGTCTGAATCTCAGACTGCATCGAAGTGTTCTGTTTCGAGGGGTTATTCAGAAGAGGTTAGATGTTAAGCACTTATTAAGCGGTATCGGGTTGAACCTAGGGTTCAGGTTTTTGATGATGCCACTTCCATATTTGAAGAGGTTATTGAAATTGGAGGGTTTAGCGAGGTGTCCGCTTCTAGAGATTAGAATCGAGTGATTTAGTATGGGGCAGGAGATATAAGTAATTATTCCTATGGTGTGATGAGAGTGATAATGACTTAGCCAATAAGTACCGGATTCCAATTTAGTTGTGGGTAATCCTGCATCCTGCTAATTCAATATTAGGCTATGATGAGGGAGAGAACCCAATTATGCCGCAATATTAAGAAGCGGTGAGTAACTTTAATGATTTAGAGGGGTTTCGACAAGAGTATAACATTCCTACTAATTTTGAGATTGAGGTGCTGGGGGTGGACAACAGGATTCATCTGCCTCCTCCTGATTGTGTTATGTGTTTCGGTGCACAATTTAATGTAGTGTTGCAGTTTCCACTTCACTCTTTGTTTTTGGACGCTTTAAAATTTTTTAGGATTCAGTTAGGCCAATTGAGTCTCAATTTTGTTCGGTGCACTGTTGCACTAATTTTATTCAGCAGGGTTTGTGGTGCAACCATTAGTCTAGAGTTATAGAGGGCTTTCTTTATTATCGGCTAAAAGCAAAAAGCTCTCGAAACAAGAGGGTTATTTTTTATAGTCAGGTGAAGGGATGCTCCCGAACTAGTAGAATGTACTAGCTCGTTTCTCGAGTGGAAAAATGAGTATTTCTTTGTTAGGCATTCTAGTCTCGGGGAGTTATCTTTCTCTTAGAATAACCGTAAGTCTATGAATAATAGTTGGCCCAGCCAAACAGATAGCTATGATACTGAACTGAGCAAGATTGCTTAGTTTGACTTTGAGGTGAAGGTGGGTGAACACTAAAGCCCGGACCTGCTGAGATTCAACGGAATCAGTAATCAGGCTAATTTTAATATAGTGTTCTTGAGTATGTGTTCTCATGTGTGACTTGTGTATGATCTATTCTGTTTGATTACAGGAACATCCTTCTCAAAGAGTTTAGGAACATCTTTGACGAAGTTTTAATAAGCAGAAGAAAGCTATTTCGAGTAAGATTCTTGCTTACGCGATAGCCATCGAAGTCCCTACCAAGAAATCTTATAGCTTTGTCACGGGTATGACTAGATTGTTTTATGTTTCGAGTTAATTTGGAAAAAAGGATGATCTGGCTAGTAACGATGACGTGTCGAAAACTGGGGGAGTAGAACTAGTGAATCAAAGTCTACACTCCAAAATCATTTTTCGGCTAAACCATCTGCATCCAAGAAAAGGCCGTTGTCGCCAAAGCCAAAGCAGAAAAAAGGCTTGCCTGAAACTCTAGGAGGTGAAGGCCTGGTGATTCCTTCAGCTGGTGATCCTACTCTTGAACAGAAATGGGATCACTTTGAAGAGAAGAGGTTGAAAAAGCAGAAAGGAGTCCCAGGGGCTTCGGGTGATGTGGAGGTACTTGAACTTGTGGCCAAAGAGAAAGGGTTGATATATGCTTCAAATTGGAACATTTAGGAGAACGACCGGATGTTCAGTAGCTCAAAGGCCTTCGAGGTCTTGTGAAACTTGTTAGCCCAGAAGGAACAGGATAATTTATGCTCTCTGCTGATAAAGGACTTGAAGTGGAATGAGATACTTCGTAGTTTTCAGGTATCGACCATTGCTCCTTTCGGTGAATTTTTTCCTCTCTGATATTTCACAATTTTTTTTTGTTCCTTATCTTTTCTTTTTTTTTTTTTCCAGTCTGCATTCAATTTTGAATTATATCGTCGAACAGAAGAGTTGGAAGTTCAATGTGACGCCTTGAACATGAAGGGAAAGGAGGCAGATGTTAGGCTTGTGGCCGCTGAACATAAGGCAGCTGAAGCCGAGGAGGAAATAAAGACTCCAATGGATATGTTGTCGGTGAAGAGTATATTCAGTAGCTCAAGCTTAAAGAGAAGGAGGTTTTGGCCAAGCTAGTTGTCGAAACCAAAGATAAGGCTAAGCTAGAAATGGTTCTAGATGCTTGTGATGGAATTAATGGTGTTGGTTGACTTCTTCAAGCATGAAAAGTTTTGTAACATGTGGTTGAGACTGTCCCTTAGCATGCTCAAGGGTGGCTTCGAGATGATGACGGATGACTTGAAAGAAAAGAATATCCTGTACCAACCATCTACTAATATTGAAACCATCATGGAGAACCCATCCAACTATCCTCTACCTTGGGAGGTGAGCTTTCAAATTCCTGATATGTGTCGCACCTTCTGTTCCCCGCAACTGGATTCCGATAGGCATGAAGTTGCCTTAGGAACTGGGGTAGGGTTTTTTTAACTCCAGAAGCAACGTTAGTTTCATCACAACTTCCTCCGATTCCAAAAAATTCAAACCAAATGTAACTTTATCCGGTTTTGTTGTTTGATGGTGGGCTGCACCTATTGAGTTTAGTTTTTGTATACTAGATCCTTTGTAATGTCTTTACTGATATATTGTGAATGACAAACTTTTGTTTCGATTCTAATTTCATTTTGATGATTCTCAAAGCATACATGAAATTAATTCAAGTAATGAGAGTGGCAACTCCGAAAACTTTGAAGTTTTTCTCAAACTTTATACTTAAGAATCGGCCTATGTGGATTCGCCTTGTGTAAGTTTGAACTTCAAAGTTAAGAATCAACCAATTATTTATGTTTAGAAGAGGTATCGGCATTATGTAAATGAGGCATTTAAACTTAAGTTATAGCCAGTGTTTGAATTCGGCTTATGTTTCCGCCTTGAATTTTATTGCAATGTTTTTCAAGGCGTAAATGAAATTAAAGTAATGCATGTAATAACTCTGTATTGAAATTTAATTCCATTAAGTAAAGAGGATTATCGAATTCGAAACATTACAGAATGTATCCGGAAATGTGTACCGACTTTAGAAAAATGAAAAGACTTATACAAAAAGTTTTCGCGTTCTAGGTTCTAGACACATCATTACCTTCCATGTCCTTCAATCTGTAGCTTTTGTTTCGGTTATCCTTCACAATCCGATATAGGCCTTCCCAAGTTAGATCTAGCTTCTAGTTTGTATCTTGTCGGCTCACTTCATTCTTTTGGAGAATCAGATCACCAATTTTGAGCTGTTTCTTTGAAACCTTCTTGTTATAATAACTTGCCAGTATCCTTTTGTACACCATCTCTTTAAGAGCGACTTGGTTTCAGGTTGCTTGCAACAAGTTCAAATTTTCGGCTAACTTTTGATCATTCCATTCCTCAGCCTTGGTCGTCCCCATATGTAATTATACGTCGATGGTGAATCGACAATCGACAATAACAAACTCACATGTTTTCTTGATTGGCTTCGATTCGGGTCCCCATTAAACCTCAAGGGCCGCAGTTCCTAATGCATAAGTGGTTTCTTTTGAAAACTTGACCAACAGAATACGATTTGACTTGATCAGCTCATCCTTGAGGTCCATCTTTTGAAATGCTTCATAATACAAGGCATTGGCCAAGCTCCTTGTATCAATTAGAATTCTTTTCACCAAGCAGTCTGCAACCATCATGGACACCACTAGGGGGATGTCATCATTTACTACCATAGCAGAAGCGATCTTAATTTGTTTCCCTGGTGGTTCAGGGCAATCCAAATTGACCCAAGATGTCATCTCTATGACTCTTGGTGTACCTTGTTGTTGCCTGGTGTTGGGTTGGACAACATGCATCAAACTAACGAACTGAGTGAGTCATCCTTGCTGCAATGCATTTTCAATTTCCCTCTTCAGTTGGTAGCAGTCCTCAGTGTAATGTCCTACATCCCAGTGGAAATTATAATAACTATCCTGATCTCGCTTCTCCACAAGGGTATTCATCGGCTTCAAGGTGTTAAGATACTCGAATTCTGTATCTTCTATAAAATGGTCGCCCTGGGGTTGTTGATTGGGGTGTTCGTCATTCCTTTCCCTTGCATTATATGTTGTTTTCCTCTGGATTGGTTGTGAGAAGGGTTGCAGTAAAACTACTTTCCCGATGCTTTGGGTGCATCTTGTATCGGCTTAGTATTGGCTGTAGCCGAAATTGCTTGAGGTTCGGCTACATGTTTCGGTTCGTTGCCAAAATTTAGGCTGCCTTGGCCCTGATACTAGCCAAATCTGTGCTTCTTGTTGTTGTGGCTATCGAAATTTGGTTTCCGCTGCTCTCCTATCTCAACTTGTCGAATTGTCCTTTTGTGCCTTTTTGAATCTTCCACCCGAATCCAAGTTCCAACACTCTACAGAAGATCTTTACTTGTTTTTGGTCTTTTACTGGTGAGCCTCTTGGAATGTCTACCTGGTTTCAACCCGTGGTAGAATGCCTTAACATAAATTTTCTCCAAGCAATCCTTAACCTTCAACGCTTCTTGGTTGAAAATAGTCCAATATTCACTAAGTGACTCCTCTTTCTTTTGCTGCATGTTCAAAATTTGGGCCTGCGGTATTGAATGCTGGCTACTTGCAACGAATTGGTTGAGGAATGCATTGCCTAACTGATTGAAAGTGGAGATAGAAGCAGGTGACAATGCCGTATACCATTTGAGGGCTCTCCCGAAGAGTGCATTTGAGAAGGCTTTACATAGAAGGACTTCATCCAAGTCATAGAATGCTAGATTTGTGTTGAAAATTGGCAAGTGTTGAACCAAATCTGTGGTACCATTGTACTTTGTCAATGGTTGGTCGTTGAAAGTCCACTGGGATCTTCCTGTGTCTGAGTTCTGGGATCAAAGGGTTGGAGTTTCGGATTTGTGACCTTGTGGTTGGCCAAAACTCTGGTATTTCAGCTTCTACTCTATGTAACTTTGTCTGCAGTTCTAGAGGGATTCATTGCGTTGCGGTCGTCTGCTTCCTTTATGGGGCTGCAGTCTGAGGGTTTTGAACTCTTGGGGCTTCTTGTCTACGGGGCTCTTATCTCCTGGATTGTACTTCTACATTATCTGGATCCCCATCTCCATTTTTGTTCAACGATCCAACTACCTCATTAACCTGAAGGCAGTTGTTTTGTTGTAAGAAGAGCTGGAAAGCTTCATAATAGTCAACTGCTAGCTTCATCTTATCTACCTCAGAGGCTGTTGCAGTTTGCAGCCTAACTCCTCTAGGCATGTTCTCTACTAACCTGTTGTTATAAGTATTCGTCCTGGATCGATATTTCTATAGGTTCGGGAACTATGTTGAAGTGTATGGCAGTAGGAGATCGCCAACCAATGCATCAATGGGATTAATGACATCGTGAGCCGCATCCCGAGGCAGTGTGGTATTGACCTGAGGGATGTGTTCATCATTGTTCATTCGGGAATTTTTATCCTTCTCCTGTCCCATTATATTCGTTAATGTAGCTAGTCCTAATCTTGTTTGCATGTTTGTTTTTTTTTTTTTGTTTTTACAAGTGTAATGTTCAAATTGTGCACAAGCACGCTGGGCACCAAATAATGTTGCTAGTAGGTTTGTTTGGTTCGATTACCTTCGAAGTGAGCACATTCGTTGTAGGTCGAAGTTTGGCTTGGTATCTACACAATAGAAATGGTCAGAGTTGTGGGTGGATCCAAAACTCCCCCAATGCTGAAGTTAGAAACTTGTTTAAAAATGTGGAAATGAGATTTGTAAAGTTTAGGATGTAAAAGTCTTGTACCTTTGGTAGTTGGTCATTACTTTCTTATATAGACTTGTGACTATCCGTGTAGTCATTGAAAGTTCCATGTGGCATGTGTGATGAATAGTGTTGAAGTGTTGAACAGTATCGACGTTGTGTTGTTCGATTGAGCCGTCTTTAGGATGAGATTTCTCTCTTGTTAGTAATCCTTTTAGCTCATGTAATATATCAAATTAAAGCTCTCAATATATAGATTAAGCTTAGTATTTGATTTGTAATTAATTACCAAGTTCTCATGGTAGAAAATGTGGTCACAGTAGTGACCTTGGTGTACGGTATGTACCAATTAACATTTATTTGAATAAGTACAATTTGAATTATGCAATTCATTTTGATTTTATGAAGTTCAAAGTTGGACTCTATGGGCTTAAAAATACAAGGGCTTTGCTTAATGCATTCTCACAGACAAAGCAACTTGCTTAGAAAAGCCCTTCTAAAACTACCCGTGGGCTTTATGGTCAATGCCTACAATCATGTTAGCAATGCTCTAAGGGATCGCCATAATCCCAAATCCTGCAGGTGCACCGAAGGAGGCCAACTGGCTAATGGGATGGGAGCTCCAAGTTGGCTATGTAGAAGAGATTGCCATTTTTTGTCGAATTCTTGTTGGAAATTTTAGTATGAATTTCAATTTAAAATAAGCTATAATATTAAGTTATATTGAACTTCAATATGAATGAACTACTTGCTATTTAAATTATATAATTTAATATTATAAGTGATGGGAGAAACGGGTATGACCCGAACAAGTTAACGCACCCGGACAAAAGTTAACCCAAATGGGCCCCAAGTCCCATACCTTTGATATGTGAAAGTTAGACCCACTGAAGTCAATAAAGGATAGGTGGACAGCGACTTACCTCCACCAACCTCCGAGGTCACCGACCTCCTAAATGAGCTCGAGAGAGGCTCCACCAGACCTTGGCCTACGACCTAGAACTCCAGACTCGTTTCATAAATCTTCCATGTCACGAGGAACGTGCGCACTATTAGGAGCCAAGGATCACTTGAGTCGACCTCACCAAAAGAGATGTTCAACACTATCAACATCCACGAGGAGGTCGTTAAGTTGGTTTGAAGGTCGATTAACAATGATTCCAGGAGCAATTGGGGGGATTCAATAGAATCTCACAGTTATCCTAATTGCCTACTGTTACGTAATGCAGAGCTAAATTCCGAAAGTAACAGATTTTCTCCATCGCTACTTAATCAAAAACACACAATCAGTGTAAGGATAGGAGACTGAGGCAGTCAGAACACGATAGCTTTCCGAGAACAGTCTTTACCTTCAATTATCTGTCAAAATACTAACTTAGGCATCTGAGCTCTTTCCTAGGCGACAGCCCCCTCCGGTGACCATTTCTCTCATTTTCTCAAGTTGTTGACCTCAAAGGGGTGACCCGATGCTCACTTTTGAGCCCCATCACTTCTGGCGTCGTTTGTGGACACCTGAAACAAAAAGTGTAGCCTTTTTATCCTATACAAATAAATAAAAACAATCCCGATGGCTTTGTCTCAGCCTTCATGTGTTCAACCACCATGCCGTGGCAGATCACCTACCAAGACACAATTGTGCAATGGGGAAACAATGCCAGAAGTAGCAACACCGGCATAGGCCCCTGAATATAATAATATAGGACCTAGCACTCAAGAGGACCACTAACGCATAGCACAGTCTGGTCCATCCCGAAGGGTTCCAACCAACCTACTGCCGGTGCAAGAAAGGTCGGAGCAAGGACACCCTGATCCTACTACCAATGACAACAGTCCTAGGCTATAGAGATTTGGGAGGACTCAGATATCGATGCCAGTTGACCTCATGGAATGAATGGTGATAGCCCTGGAAAGGTTGTTTGACGACTAGAGTACATGTCTACTAGACACACTCTGGAACCTTCTCGGAGAAGTTCACAACCATCTCGAGGCCAAAATGAACGGGCACAACCCAACGAACCTCCTCCCTTAAGGACGAGGAATCACTCCCGAACTCAAGAACAGCGTCGAGAGCAAGAAAGGCCACAGAGGGGAGCGACCCTGCCAGTTACCGACCTCAGAGAATCCCTGAACCACGGAAGGGGCTATGACCTAAGAGATAGGCTTAACTGAGTAGCCATGTCATGGAGTCAAGGATAGGATGCCGTTCCTGAAGAGCAGGGGAGCTCACTACGAATTACTCTTGGAGCAAGGATGCCTTCTCGTCGTAGCCTAATTGAAACGACAGGAGAAAAACCTTGAGGGGTAGCACCCAATCTATTGAGGAGAGCAACTCCTCTGGCCAATTAGGAGTTGCAAAGCACTGTGGACCTTACCGAGCCTTCACCATTTGTCCACAGCATTCGAACCGCCAGGATGTCAATGGGCTTCAAAGCTCCATAATTGGAGAAAAAACATGTGATGGTTTTGGGGAACCTCATACGTCTCCTATATGGAGATGTTCGAGCACCTTGATCACGTCAAATGTAGAGCTTTTCTGTCGACATTGACTAAAAAGGCCCAATCCTGGTTCAGGGGCATTCATGAAGCAAGCATCCCGATGGACACAACTGAAGGAGTTATTTTAGACGAACTATTAGAGCAGCATGAGGTGCGAAAAAGATATCAACGACCTCTTCCTCATAAGGTAGAAGGTCGGTGAGAGCACTAGAAGCTACTACAATTATTTCAACAATGAAGTAGTGGAGATTGAGCAGAAAAATGATGCCATCTACATCACTGCTTTCAAGAAATTGTTGCAAGGGGGGTACGTGGCCCTCAGACTGGCCGAGGAGCCAGTGAAAATAATCAAGGAGCTGCAGATGCTCCTAGAAAAAATTGATCAAGGCTGAGGAAACCGCAATCCAAAAGAAGATCCCTGGCTTCACCTTCGTCACCCAAAAAGACAACATTGGACATCCAAAGAGTCCTCGAAAGTCAACGCGGGATAGGAAAGACCCTCACTCCCAAGGAGTTACCTCCGAAAAGATGAGAAAAACCATCCATGACCTCTTGACCAGTCTTCTCAAGATGTCATGTTCAGAAATCATGGTGGTCATGGAGAAAACAGGTCTATTGAAGCTGCCCAGGCATCTCAAGAGTCCTGTAGCCAAAAGAGATCCAGCAAAATTTTACCACTACCACAAGGATCACGGCCACCTCACGGAGGATTGCTTCGACCTCAAACGTGAGATTGAAAGGCTGATAAAGGTGGGTCACTTGCAAGTGTTTTTGGCCAGGAATGTAGGCCCTACAAATCCACCACCAGTAGCCCCGCACAACCCAAGACTTCTAGTTTTCAAGATAAACACCATTGAAAGGAGGTCCAAGAGTGTTCAAGAGGGAAATTTAGAACCCCTGGCAATGTCCCTCCAGATTGGCAACTTCCTGGTGAGAAAAATGCTGGTGGACACGGGGAGTGTTGTTGACGTCCTGTACCGCAAAGCTTTCAATCATATGGGAATTGACTGCAGCTCGCTGATGAAGTTAGACATGGCGCCATCCAGTTTTAACGACAACGCAACTTATGTTGATGGAATCCTACAGGCTCCAACCATGGTCGACATAGGCGACTGGGAAATCACCAAGATGATGGATTGGATGGTTGTGGACGCCCCTGGAACTTACAATGCCGTCCTAGGCCGAAGGGGGGTCATGGAACAGAGAGCGCAAATCTCCCTACTCAATTACAACATGAGAATTCATTTTGCAGAAACCTGGATTGTTCTTGAAGTAGATAGACAAGCCATTGCTGAATGTTACCAGGCTAAGGGTAGCGAGGAGAGCTCACTAGAGTTTCAGCAGGAGGAATGCATTGACCTTCCAAAGGAGGACCACCACCTCAGAATCTAGGTTGCCGGTAGAGGAGAGAAAGTCTTCCCCAACCATAAATTCCTTGAGAAAGGAATCAAAACTGGAGAGCTCTTACCTCCAAAAATCATAGGGAAATTGGTCAATTCCCTTGAAGAGAACTTGAAGGTCTTCGCTTGGCAGCTCAGCGACTTCGAAGGGGTCGACCGAGTAATTGTTGAACATAGGATAGGGCACAAGCTAGGAGTCAAATCGGTGAAGCAAAAGAAGAGAACCTTTTCCCCCGAGCACAATGAGGTCATAGCTCGAGAAGTCCAAGCTCTTCTTGACGCTGGAATTCTGAAGGAAGTGGTATACCTTAAATGGCTGGCCAACCCAATTGTGGTCCTGAAGAAGGAAGGATGTGCGTGGACTTCACTACACTCAACAAGTATTGCCAGAAGGACTCCTACCCCCTTCCTAGCATAGACGAGATGGCATACTCAAAAACTGGGTGGAGAAGACCTCATTCATTACTGAGATCTGGACTTATTGTTACACCAAGATGCTCTTTAGCTTGAAAAACGCATTATCGATTTCCAGCGGGCTATGCATGAAGTTTTCAAGAAATAGCTCAAGTGGAATATCGAGGTCTATGTGGATGACATAGTGATCAAGTCCAAGAACTTAGAGGATTTCATTCAAGACATCAGGGAAACTTTTTAGACCCTGAAAGCTGCTCTAATGAAGCTTTATCCGGAGAAATGCACCTTTGGAGTTTCAACAAGAAAATTCCTTGGTTTCATGATCCCGGAGAGAGGCATTGATGCCAACCCAGACAAGATCAAAGCTTTGCAAGATATGGAACCTCCCAGAAACCTCATGGAGGTACAGAGCTTGGCAGGAAAGATGGCAGCATTAGGGCGCTTCATAACCAAAATGGCAGACAATGGGGAGAAATTCTCTGACGCCATAAAGAAGCTGAAAGACTTCTGGTGGACTGAAGACTGCCAGGTAGCATTCATCAAGCTGCATGTACCAAACTGCAATTGAGAAGGCAGTCAGCTCAGTCCTATTAGTAGAAAGGTCAGGTCAGCAATTCCCTGTCTACTATGTTAGTCGTTTTGTAACCTCGAGAAGGAAACTAGAGCCGTATTTTGAAGCTTACCCGATAAGAGTATTAACTAACCCATCACTGAAACAAGCTCTGGCAAAGCCTGAACTATTAGACAGAACAATGAAATGGTATTTTGAGCTCTCAAGATATCAAATCCAATTTAACCCAAGGAAGGGCATCAAAGCTCAAGCTCTCTCAGACTTCCTAGAAGAATGTACTAGAGTTCTACTGGAGCTCGCCAGCACCCGTGAAAAAAGTATCTGGACCATGTACGCAAGAAAGAAAATTCAGGTGCAAGAAAGAAAATTCAGGTGCAAGAATTGTGCTGATAAGCCCTGAGGGAGTGAGAATCCCTTACTCTGTGTAGTTCAACTTGCCAACCTCAAACAACGAATCCAAGTATGATGCTCTCTTAGTAGGTCTAAGACTTATTAGAGGTCTCAACGTGTAGAAGCTGCACGTCAAAATAGATTAGCAAGTCGCAGTCAGCCAAGTTGGTGGAGAATATGAAGCAAGAGAAGACAGCATGGTCAAATATCTCAAAAAAGTAAAGGATATAGTGTCTAAGCTTGACTACTTCCTCATCGAGCAAATTCCCAAGAAGTAGAATTTAGAAGCAAACACTTTTTCTAAAGTATACTGTGAAGTGGTTGGAACAAATGCTGAGCTGCTCGTGGAACAATTACATTCTCCCAGCATAGCTCAAAAGGAGGGTTTAGTCATCGAGGATCAGGCAGACTAGAGATATCCAATCCACAAACTCCTTAAGCATGGCGACCTCCCACAAGACCCAAAAGAAGCTCACCAAGTGGGGAGATGGGCACCTCGCTACGTCTTAATTAGAGATGACGAGGTATATAGAAGGTCATACATTTGGCCACTGCTCAAATGCTTAAGCAAGGGAGGAGGACAATATGTCATTGAAGAGGTACACAGCGAAATATGTTAATCACATATAGGGGCTAAAACTGCTACAAAGAAAATCTTGAGGTCAGGATATTATTGGCCCTCAATGGTTTCAGACGTTGAGGAAATGCACGAGCTACTAATTGCATGAGAATAAATCACACCTACAGCCTATGAAATACCAGTTAATCAACACATAGTGCCTTTTGACATATGGGGCATCGATATCTTGGGACCCCTCTTGTAAGGAGTGTTGGGTGTGAAGTTCCTCATTGTTGTTGTGGAGTATTTCACCCGATGGGTTGAAGCAGAACTAATAGCAGTAATCTCATCGCCAAAAGTTCAGTCATTTGTATAGAAGAACATTGTGTGTAGATTTGGCATTCCTCATGCAATCATCTTCGATAATGGGCAACAATTTATTGGTGACCCATTCAAAACCTTATGTGAAAATCTCAACATTGAATAGAGGCTGACCTTTGTAGTGCATCACCAATAGCTTAGCTGAGGACACAAACAGGACCATCCTGGAAGGAGTCAAGAAGAGACTCACAGAGCTTGAGAAAGAAGGTCGCAAGATTGACTGGCTTGATGAGATCCCAAGTACACTATTTGCATACAGAACCACACCAAGAAAGGCTACTAGAGAAACGCCTTTCAGCCTGTGTTTTGGAGCAGAGGTGGTAATGCCAATTCAGGTTGGAATGACATCTTTAAGACTGACCGAATATGATTTAGTCTTAAATGAGGGGGAGAGAAGGGTAGACCATGACCTCCTCGATGAGGTTAGGAACAAAGCAGTGGTAGCAGATAGAACTTACAAAAGGCAGGTAACAAATTTTTTCAACAAAAGAGTAAAAGAAAGACATTTCACAGTTGGAGAAATGGTCCTCAAAAGATCAAATGTCGGCAAACATGGGCAACTGACCAAGCTGCAAGAAAGCTGGGAAGGACCTTACATAATACAAGAGGTACACAAAGGAGGGAGCTACAAGCTCACTGACCTTGATGGAAGAGAACTCCTAGGGCCTTGGAATGCTTGCCATCTAATGAAGTTCTACATCTAAAGGTCATCTAAGACTTTCCGGACTTCATTGAGCTATCAATTGAACTTCGGTAGACCAACCAAAAGGACCTCTCCAAGCTTGATAATGACCTCGGAAGACCAGTCAAAAGGACCTCTCCAAGCTCGATAACGACCTCAACAAATCAGTTTCAACAAAACACAGTTTCAAAGCTAGGTTTTTTAATGCTTATATGGATATTATGCCTATGTTATTTGCCCTAGTGCTAAGGCTTATATGGATATTACGCCTATGTTATCTGCCCTAGTGCTAAGGCTTATATGGATATTACGCCTATGTTATCTGCTATTATGCCAAAACAAGTTGAAATATATTGGGCAATTACTGAAAAGATAGCAAGGGAAATGCAAGTATGAAGCTCAAAGCATTGGTAGAAGGAATGAAGTAATTATGTATAAAAAACACAGGAAGACACAAACAGTCCTTTATGGTACCGTTCAATACCTGCAGAAAATAAAGAGTTAAAGGATCCTATTCTATTACAAAATGTCCTCGGTTGACTATGAGGGAGAGTAGGCCTTCGAGCTTGAGAAGGACCCCTGAGCATCTTAGCTATCTCAACTATGCGCTCATAGGCAGCTTGAGTCCTGTGAGCCACGGATAGCCCTTCCCCGACATGGCTTGACCCTACCATGTCATCGCCTGGTCCCCTTCCGCCATGGCTCGGCCCTACCCTATCATTTCCCGGTCCCCTTCCACCGTGGCTCGGCCTTCCTCTGCCCATCAGGAAGTAGCTTGAGTCCTATGACCTCCCCAGCTCGAGGGAACAGAAGGCCCAGCAAGAGCCTTGAGGGCCGGAGTCAGAGCAGATCCCATAGATGAGGAAACCATAGGAAGGATGGCAGCACCTGGTCCGAAGAACCACTTAGCTCCTGGTTCGTTGAGGTCTGTCTCGTGTTGCGATTTATGCCCAAAAAGGCTATCATTTTCTGAGAAAAAGTGTAAAATACTATAATCTAAATAAGTAATTTTATACATATTAGCATAACATGCAATAAGGTCCAAATTG